>JH719983.1:416764-544336 GCA_000231845.2 Tetrahymena malaccensis 436
TAGAATGATAAAATAATAAAATATATATAGGAGAAAAAATATTTGCTTATGTAATACTAATAATAAAATGAACAAATGACTATTTCAAAATGAAATTTAATATAAATATTTACTTCAAAATAATAGCATTTAAAATGGTGATCAGTGTTTATTGAGTGCATCTGATAATATCTTATTTATTTCTTGGCTTTTTCTTTAAAATTATATAAAATTATTTATTTAATACTTAATAATATCTAATATAATTAGTGGTTTTGCTGATAGTTTTATTAAATGAATGAAGTAGAATGATAAAGTAATACAATATATAGGAGAATATAATATTTGCTTATATAATACTAATAATAAAATGAACAAATGACTATTTCAAAATGAAATTTAATATAAATATTTATTTCAAAATAATAGCATTTAAAATGATGATTAGTTTTTATGATAATTTATATATTTATACATAGTTAATTTTATTCTACTCAATCGTAGGTGAATCAGAAAAAATATACACAGTATTAAATTTCACCTGTTTATTGAGTGTGTCTGATAATATCTTTTTTCTTGGCTTTATCTTTAATATAATATATCCTAAAATTATTTTCATTAATACTTAATAATATCTAATATAATTAGTGGTTTTGCTGATAGTTTTATTTATATTTTTATATAAAGGATAGCTTGCTTGTTTTAATATTTCAAGAGTCTATGAATGATTTTTTAATTGTTTCGATAAATTTTTTAGGGTGAGATTTAACTGAATTTCTCAGATTTAAGTCTTACTTTGTTTGTTATTCAATCATTTAAAGGTCAAAATTAACATCTGGTTCATACTATTGCTATCCATGCCATTACTCCAAAATAGATTATTTATCCTCTAAAGGTAGAAGGAAATGTCTTGAGCCATTTAAATTTGTACTTGAAAAAGTAGAAAAATTTCTAAAGTCTCTTTTTTTCATACTTATTTCTTGCTCATAATCTTAGACATTCGAGTCTGAGGAACAACAAAACTATGGAGTAAGAGCATCTATTATGCTTGATAAAAAACTTTTTTAGTTTTTCTTTTTTTCTTATTATTATTTTTTTAGCGAATTCATTTATTATCTTTAAAAAGTAGCTTATCTAACCAGATATTCTTCTCCTGTTTTAGAATCATCAATTTCATATTCCCATCTTCTCTTCTTAGCTTTTAAGTCATAGCTTAAATTCAGATTTTTGATAAAGGGACTTTTAGTTAGAATTTTACTCAAATCTACCACCATTCTATTAATAAATAAAATTTAATAAATCATTAAATTAACATATTCGATTTAATTTTTATTTTAAAAAATCTAATTAAAAAATTTTATTTGTGATAAAACAATTTTTTATTAAAATTCTAACTTTATTTCATAAAAAAATGAATATTTTAAGATTATTTTGAAATAAAGTTTAAACTTAAACAGAATAAAATTTGTCAATAGAAATGCTTTTATTACTTCTTAAAAATTTTAAAAAATTAGTAAAATCAACAAACCTGTTTGTAATTTTGTAATTCTGAGAATTCAAAAGTATTTATTCTTGGTTCATACTCAAACCCTTTTTGATTATATTAACTATATCATCTTCATCAGCTGTAAAGATTAAAAATTAAGCCTCTTGGATAATAGCTAAAGAGATTTGGAATAGAATTTTCCATCCACTGAAAAGGAAAAGATCTATGACTCTGATAAAAAATTATCTGGGAAAATCATATGCAAATAAAGTATTGAACCAAGAAGTAGCAAATAGACCAGTTTGTATATTTTTTTTGTTCAAAAAATCTGCAACATGAGGAAAATAGAGCTTTATTAGATTATCTAATATTTTAACAGCTTATTATAGACCATTAAGATCTTCAAAATAGCAATCTTTAAATCCATAATTCTTAAGCATTGATACACATATATAGAAAGATTCCTTTTGTTATTAAAATTATAATTCAAATTACATTTTTTTTTTTTCATTCTTTATTTTTTTATTTACTTCCTCGTCTGCATAAAGAAGAAGACTTCCAACTACATAATTTAAACCTTAGCAGTATTCCATGTCTGGTAAACAGAAAGATAGAGCTCTTAGAACCTTTTATAATTTATATGTTTTTTCTTTTGTTTTAAACTCTTTAATATTTGGAAAAGTTCTATCAATATCTTAAACTATTTCTCTCTCACATCTCGGCTCACAAACACTTAATGTCCTGTAATTCTCTGGGGTGAATGTTTTTTTGAAGTCATTTGCTCTTGAAATGTGCACCCAGTATTTTGCTCTCATATTTTTAGGCAATAAGCCCTAATATAATAAAAAAAAGTATTATTTAAAAAGTTTCATTGACTTATAAATTTACCTTGATCATCAAAAATTTGAGCTATTTATTGATTAACCTTCTCTATCTTTTCGAGCGAAAAAAATTATGAGTGCAGCACAAATTCAAGCAAGATCTTATATCCAAGTAGGAAATAATCTACTTAAATGCGAATTAATTATCATTGAAGAAGTCAAACAAATTACTAATTTAATATTAAATATTTAAGTATTTTTAATTAATTTCATTAATTGGTGATTATAAAATTACATATCGTAGAATATTTATGTTTGCTAGATAGAAATGCTGAAATCCTATGATGTCTGTGTTATCTTCCTTGAGTCTAAGCTGCAATTTTTATATATTCTAGATACTGAAATAGGTAAGAGAGGAGAGGATGGATAATTTCTATTATCATTGGAATCTTCAAGGGTTATATGCTCATCAACATTTAACATTTATTTTTCAGCATACTCATCGTCTATCTTCTTTAAATTTAAATCTAATTGCTGCTAAAAGAGGTGTCTATTTTTTTATTTTTTTTAGTTTGGACTGTAAATATTTTGAGTGAATTTTTCAAGTTCTTGATCTTAATTGAAATTTCCTTAATTTTAATTCTTAAACTCTTTATCAGGAGAGGGCTCAGTAGAAATGAAATTATTCTGAAGTAATTGCTCGTTTAATGCAGTTTATTTACTATTGTAAGCTATATGACTTAGTTAATCTTAATCGAGAATCCCGCGATTGTTAGTTCTTCCTGTGCTTTCTCCAACTTCAGTTGTAATATTCAATGAATTTCTTACAAATGAAGATCCGTTAAGTTAGCTTTAACTAATATTCAAGTTTTTAGAATCTTAACAGCTATATTTGGATATATTTTATAGTGTGTCTTGTTATTTTTAGAAACTACTTCTTAATATACGTCTCATTTCGCTGCCTTTTCAATAAAATATATTTAAAAAACGTAAAAACTTTATAATTTACTTCCTAGCGACTGAGATTCTATCCCAACCTTTGTTTGACAGCGTGAACTTAGTATCTTTTGGTAGGATGTAGTAGCTGCATTATAAAATTTGATTTTTCCATGATTAGCTTAATTTGATAACCCTTAATCTTAGTTTACTTTACGAGATGTTAATGAGCCAAGATTAATTAGAGATGAAGAAACAGAAAAATTATTTTATTGAGAATTTTTATTTTTTAAATTAATTGAACTGCTTTAAATTCCTTTTTAGGATTGCTATAATTCCTTAAGTATATCTTCTTGGCATTGATTATTTGTGTCTTATAAAGTTGCTAATTTGATTCCTCCTTAAGATTTACTGCTTATGTAATAGTTATTAAATTCATTTTTCTTTTATTACAGGCATCTGTTAGACTTCAAGACAGGTGATTCATCAAATTAATTTTGAGAATCCTGTGTATTAATATTTTCTTTGTTTCCTTACAGCCTTGATGGGATTTGAATTCTAATAAAGTTTTTAAAAAAAGATTAACTTAAATGAAAATAAAAATGAATTATTATTACACTGACTGATTTTTTAAACCTATTTTTTTTTGCACATACTGCTGAGTTTGCTAAGGCTTTTTTATGCCAAGATTAGCGCTCATATATATTTCTATTTATGTGAATGACCTTTTATTTGGCTTTATTTTGATTTGTAGCTATTTTAATCTATTGGTCAATTTATTAATATTTTTATTACAAAATCTATACACAAATAATTAGCTTTTGTGAGTTTTTTTTGATTGATAGTAATTAATTAAATTTTTGAATTAAAAATCATAGAAAAAAATCAAATGTTATGAATTCCTACTTATTTGTTTGTTTGTTTGTTTGTTATCATGAAATTAATGTAAAATTACAAATTCTTATTTCTTATTCTATATTCAATAATTCAATTTTCTTTGTTTTAAATGAAAAATCTTTTTTCAGTGTTTAAATAGTAAAAGCTATGGACATTTCTTATTCTGTTTCAAAGGTTTTAAATAAAAAACCATTCATCATTTAATTTATTACAATTTTTCAAATTATTTCATAATTATTTATTGAAATAATTCAAAATTATCCAAAATTAAACTGAATCTTTTTTTTCTTTGGTATAAATTAACATATCCAATAAAATATATTTAGCAATCGAAATCAATATTTTTCACTTAATTACAATTTAAAGTAATTAAAATATATTTTTTAAAATTCATTTTTTTTTTTGAAATTAAAATCTAAGCAATAATAAGCGCTTTTTAAATTATTTTCAAAAAATATGCTCAAATTTTTGATTAAATAAAGAGTATTTTATTAAAGAGTTTGTTTTTTTAAATAAATAAATTATTGCTATTTTTGAAAAAGCTAGATTATTTTAAATTTCATATAAAATATCAAACAGAAATCAAATCTCTTTTTTGAATTTTATTTTTTATTGAAATCAAAAGAATAACTGAATACTTGATTATTTAAATTTTTAATTGGTTCTGATAATAATTATTTTAAATAAAAAACAAAAAATTTTAGTAGATTAATTACATTTTTTTTAAATATTAAGCAGATATTATTTAAAAAATATCAAAGACTAAATAAAATTTACTATACAAAAACTTTTATGATTTATAAAAATAAATAAAAATGAAAAAAGAAATCAAATAAATGAAATTTTTTTTGAGATTTTAAGAAATTTTTTTTTAATTTCTAAATTATATCTGCAACTAAATATAGAATATTTAGTTTTAGCTTTATTTAAATTAGAACTAATTGCTAAATTCATAAATTTAAAGCAATAAAAGCTATTGATTTATAAATCTTAATAGGAATGAAAAGAACTAAATATCAAATAGAAATTTAATACTTTCATAATTTTGTAATTGAATAATATTAATAATAAGATACAATTGATCAATATAAATGAATTATCTTTTTCCTTAATTTATATTATGCTAATAAATATTTTAAATATTTTACTTGTATTTTTCTTTATATATTTTTTAGTTGCTAAGTTGGTCGTTTAAAATAATAATAGCTACTATTTTATCAATATTATTATGAATGAACTTACTAAATATAAAATAAAAGGTTAACATTTTTAATATTTTATATATTTAAAACAAAAAAAATTTTATTTTCAATCATAATATGCAGTTAAAGATTATTTGAAGTCCTTTGATGAATTATTCTTTATCCTCAATTGACTCAGCTTGTAAATCTATTGTTCTGTCATCTAATATAAGAGAGAAAGAGCGATCATTCTCCATTTAGTTTGATGTTTTAAATCTTTTAAAATTCTAGGTGTTTCTACCATGAATAATGTATGGCTAAAATTTATTGATTGGGAAACTTCTTTTAAGCTCTGGAGATTTAAGGCCCTTCCAACAAAAGAATCTGAAATCACTTGAGAAAAATATTCTTCTCTATTACCCATTTGATGAATTCTAGCCGTATTTTTTCATGATAAAAAATTTTTCATCAAAGTTTTTTAGTATTTTCAAGAGGTTTTCTTCTTCGTCAGTTCTTTGGTTGTATTGAGCCATTTTGTACTTATTCTACTACAATAACTTTTATTTTAACTTTTAATCTTTTATTTAAGATAGGCTAAACTCAGCTTAATCTTCTTAGTAGTCTTCAATATTTGGGTTTAATTCATTAAATTATCTGATATTGTTTTCTATATCTTGTGACTCATCTCCTACATCTTCATCTTCGTTTTCTCTCTACATATTAGGTTATTTAAATTTAAATTTCAAATAAAAAATATTTTACCTTTATTGTTGAAAATTGCTTTTAATTATTTTAGAAAAATCTTTAACTTATGTCAACAACATTTTATTTTAGAACAGAATCATGGTTTGAAAATCCAGAAAATATTTGAACTTCTTATTTTTCCTTTTGATTTTAACAGTAACTAGCACTTTTTTGTTAAACTTATTCACTATTTTCCTCCATAATTTCAGCTAAGTGTTTCTATTTTTGCTTCAATTCATTCTCTTAGCTAAGAATTTCTTCTTGTTCAAACGAATTCTGTTCTTTTTAATTAAAAGGAATAGGAGATTACAAAGTATTATCATTTCTGTATATTTAAGATTCACATTGCATTTCTTAAAATTGAGGAGTCCTTAGTTTTTATTTCTCGTATTCTTACTAGCTATTAACATAGCCTTCTTAATTATGTATTGAATTAAAAATTACATTTTCTTCTTACTGTTATTATTTATGGTGTTTACCTTAAGCCAATCTTTTGCTTGAAGGAATATACTCATGTTCGAATTCATATTTATTTTCATATTTTTATTCTTCTTATTCATCTTCTCCTTCTCCATTTCTCTAATTCTAAACATCGTTCTCTGAGCTAAAAATATTTTAAGATGACATGTTTTGCATTATGGGTTGGGAGTTAATTATCAGTTTAGAATTTAAATCTTCTGGGTCGTCTTTAAGCTAATAAATAAGTTATATCTTATTTTTCAAGTTTTCTAGATGATTTTTTTAAGTAAAGTAATCATCATTTTCTTTATTTGAGTTAAATTGCATAAGAATAATCTTGTTGTTGAGTGAAGGTTGGTTTTTGTAAGAAAGTTTGAGATATATTTTGTTTTATGGAAGATTTGTAAAATCAAGTTAATCAATATTGATTTAACTAACTGGTATTTCATCAATTACAGTTTATTCTTCTTCCAAAGATTACAAAAGACTTGAGTTGAATAGAAGTTTGAGGCATTAATTATTAAAAGAATAGATTAATATGCATTTAGCAAATTTCGATTCTTCGCCTCGCTAGCTATTTTTTAAGTTACCAGCTTGGTGCTCGTTTACTTATTTATCACTCTGAATTCCACCTTTTTGAGTTAAATATTCTCTAAACTCCCTATCTGTTAAAAAAATTCTTGCTTTGACATTTCCTACAAAAAATGAATCTTAATTTTATAAAATTATGTTTCTATTCTCTATTTATTATCTTTAGCTATGGTTTTGAAATTCATTTTATTCATACAAAGTTTGTTCTTTGGTCTTACTGTTTGTTGGTATTTTATCTGAAGACTCATCCTGTGAAGTTTTTTTTGTTTGATTTTCTTAATATAGCAATCTACTTTCTTGGAATTTCTTTTCACTCTGATTTTATTATTGAGCATTTTTAAGAATTTCTGATCCTTAGCTAGATTGAATTGTAATGTGTCTCTCAATAATCTTATTAATTGTTTCCATGTTTTGGACACTTTATTTTGAAACAGCTAAATTGCTCTAACTTCCTCTCTGGTTAACAGCATTATTTTTTTACTTGTTTTCTAAATCAGAATCTGAATTTTAATATAAATTGTTTTTGATATTTTTTTATTCAAATCTGTTTTCTATAAAGGGAAAAACAGCTTTTTAATCTTAAGCTCCATTTTCATAGCTTTGGCTACTTATTTAATTACCAGTATTTTATGGATACTTATCAGCTATTTATTTATTATTGTATCTCATTTCTAAAATATTTTGAGCTTCTTCTTGGTACTGCTATTAATTGTAATGAATTTAGGATGATCTTTAGCTTTCATCAGAATTTTAAAGTTATTCTTCAATTACAGGTAAATTCTCTTATCTGACAGATTAGTTTTCAAAGTCAAATTAACCTCTGCTTTAGTTCTATTAGTATTACTTCTTTTATGAAGCTCTTATTTAATCTTTTTCAGAAAAAAAAGATTCACCTTAATTGACATAAGTATGGCTCTAGTCAATTTGGTATTAAGCTAAGTAATTGTTATTATTAGTGCTAAAAAGCATTGATGGGTCTTAATCTGATATTTAAAAACTTTATGTATCTTATTTTTATTGGCTACTTATCATCGAGTTAAGGTCTCTTATTGGTTAAGGATTATATTAATAGTTGAATTACACATTTTCTCCTTATCCTTACAATATTTCATTCTAAGCAGTTTAAAGTTTATTTTTATCTGTAGAATTATTCATAGCCTAAACCTGAGAATCTTTAAATGACCTTGAGTTATTTAAAGAATTATTTGCATTCTACATATTTTAGAAGCTGTTTTCATGAGCAAAACTATCTAAATCTCTATTGCTCTGAGTAGGAGTGTTTTATTTAATGGAAAAATTTTCAAAACTCTATTTTTTGCTTGACTCTCTAAAATTTATTTTAATGTATAAAATATTTTACTTAAATTATTAAATTAAACTATCACAAATCCAAAAAATTAATTAATTAATCAATAAATTTAATTTTTTTGGTGAATCAAATAAAAAACAAAATAATTGTTTTAAAAAAATTTTTTTTTTTGTTATTTTGATTTTGATAATTTTAGTTTAAAAAGTAAATTACTGATTTTAATTGCTTTTTTGTTGATTTTCATGCTGTCTATCAATGCTCTGAGCAGACAAGAAGTTAAATTCAGTTTAAGAATGTAATCCTTTTCTAGATTAAATATCATTTAAGTTTTCAAAGCGGGCAGTTTCTACTCTTTCTGAAGGAAAGTAACCTTATTGATACCCATCTGGTGCATTTAATTTTACACTCTAAATAATATTTTCAAAGTGTTTATTATGTATTTAATAATCTTTCACTTATTATTCTGGATTTTATGTTTAATGATAAAACACCTACTCATTTTATTCTGGCTGGCAATAAAATTATTATTAATTTGTTTTTATGTTATTTTGGTAAGCTATCTCTGGCATGTTTTAGCAAAATTCTTTGTGGTCATCTAACTTTTTATTGCTCAAGAAAATGTTGTTGATATTGCTTTTGTTATTTTTTTAATCAGAGTTAAACTTTTTACAATGATAAAATCTTGGTTCCTGATAATTTTATTAAACTATCGAATTATACTAATTGCTTTCTAACTCTTAATCTTTTTAAGAGTCCTCATTACAAGCAGAGTATCTTGAACTATGATTACTTTCAGTAAGCTTTTTCTTTTGGCTACTCATAATATTAGTCCAAGGTTTATTGCTTTATACACTTTCTTCTAACTTTTCTTCATTTTAATAGTTTGTGTTTGGTAAATTATTCTATGGTGCTCTTTTGATCTTTTCTTCTTGTTGTTAACTCTCCTCCCTTTCCAAATCATTTTGAATTTTATTATGATTACTATATGGTGTGGTCTATGAAAGAGATTAGTTAAATTTATCTTCAAAGTTAAAGGGTGGATTTAATTTATAATGAATTTAAGAATCTTTATTATTTAAAAGATCTTTAGCTTCTTAAACTTGGGCTAAAGGAATTTATTGGTGATAGTTTATTTATTAACCTGAAAGATTATCAATTTTGTTAGGATACATTTCCATATTAAATTCATTGTTTTTGTTTTCATAAAATGGAGTTTTTTAAGTGTACAAAGATTAGTTTCTTTAATGGCGATTGTATGATGGAACTACTTTTTTGTATTGATCTAAGTTTATTTCTTTTTCCTACAAATGACTATCATTAAACCAACTTTTCTAATCATTCTATTTCTCAGCATACTTGCTGTAGGGTGTAGAAGAACTTTAAGATTTGTTGCTTGAAATTGCATTTAAATCTTATGGATAGTAAGCATTGTTTTCAACCATTAGATTCGTTGGAGTTTAGTAGGAGTAAAATTTCTATTGATCCTCTGCTTATTAAGTCTAATATCCAGCTTAACTGATTTTATTAGGAGTTAAATATTGATTGGAGCTGCTTTAAATGCTTGGTTCGCCATAAAGATCAGATATTTGTTTAAGATTATCTGCTAGCTTGTAATCAGTAAGGTGTCTACTTTAATAGAAAGGTAGTCTGGCAACAGGTAGAATTTCTCTCTCTTATTAGCTCTGATTTTCAATTTCTAATATCTCTGGTAAATCTAAAGGTTTGTTTCTTACATATGACAGTAGTTATGAAGCTGAATTGCTTCTCCTTAAATTAAAAACTTTAGAAGCGCGATTAGGATCATAGTAAATCGAAGGTTTAAACTTAGTGAGCACATTCTTGAGATCTTTTAGGTCGTTCATTTCTACACCTATATCAGTAATTTTTCTTTTAATTGAATCAATGCCTTTCATATTTTTGTACTGATTCCAATTATTTTGCTTAATTAGTGACTGAATAAAAGATACTTCCCTCTCTTTTTCTCTTTTTAAATCTTCAATCATCATTTTAAAGTATTTTTATCTCACAAAATCTACTTCAAGTAATCTATTTTCTAACATTTAGATTTGAATGTCCAAATTTTATTTGATGCATTCAAATTATAATTGTTAATCTTCAAAGGCATTCTGTTAAGTCACTTAAAAATCTGAATTTGCTTATTTATTCTACATACTTCTATTGCTTGACATTTAATGATTAGAAAACTCCTGATCAAATTGAATAGCTTGAGAATAATTAATTTCCTCAGCATTAGAGCTTGTAGAGTGTCTTTTTAGTTACTGATTACCCAAACTATCTTTATACCCTTTGTTTTACTGCTATAGATCAGAGATATTAGATAACTCTATTATATATCATGAATAAATGAATATATTTTATAAAAATTAAATAATAAAAATACCTTATGATTATAACTTTTTAAATCCATTGGGTGTTAAAAGCTATTTTCCAAAATCCAAGTTACCTAAATTTTTTTCAGGTAAATCTAAAGGTGTAACAATATTATTCTTTTTGCTTACTTAAAGTACTTATTTTGGATATGTTGTTGATTAATTGTTGCTATTGAAGGAACTAGGAGCTTTTAAACTATTTAGCAGGCTTTCTTTCTAAACAGGATTATTTGCAAAGCAATTATCAATTACTTAGCTTACTTTATTGTACTCAGATTCAACAGATATCTAGCATGGCTGATTAAAAGGGGCTTCTTTCACTGTAGAAATTGTAGATGATTTATTTGAAAATCCATCATTTCTATTCAAAAAGCATTCACTCATTTCTTATTTTTTTACTAAATAAAATAAATTCACAAGATTTACTAAAAACAATTTACTTTCATAAGAGTTTGGAATATAGTAGTGAGAGCTTTGGTAGGGAGAAACTGGCGTAACTTAAGAAGCTGAGACTATTTATTCACATAAAAAATTTTAATTTTATTTAGTTCTACATTTCTATCTTAGAAATATTTTTTGTATTTTGAGGTTAGTTTATTTCAAGAATAAGTAAAAAGTATTGAATTTTAATTTTATTTAATCATTTTACTCTGACTTCCTGTTGCTATAGTAAGGGGATTAGGATTTGCGCCTGAAGAATTTAGATTTGCAAAGTATTTGCTCATTTTCTTATTTTAGCACTTAATTTTTGTTTGTTTACTATTTAATTAATATTTTGCAATTATTAAATATCAATTAAAATAGTGAATATTTAAACATGAAAATTGTTAATTCTAATAATCTAATTAATTAATAATTTTTTATAATTTATTAAAAGATACAATCTTTTTAAAATAAGATTCAAACTAAGAAAGATACCAAAAAAGATACTTCTACTAATTTTCACTGTAATTTTTTACTTTTTTGTTTTATATTTTTTTAAATCTTATTTTTTTTAATAAAATAATAATAAAAATATCATTGATATAAATTATTTTATTATTTAGACACAAAATATTAAGATGATTTCTTATAAATTGAAAAAAAAAGATATTCAAATTTTATAATAATATAAAAAAGAAATAAAATATAATTCAATAATTATAATAAAAATGAAATCTAAATTATATTAATCTCTCAAATTTAATAAATAAATAAATATATTAACTACATTTATCACTTATCAAATATAAATACAATAGATTTCTTTTATCTTAATATCTATATAGAATTATGCATTTCGTTTTGTTAATTTTTATCTAAAATTATTCTTGAATGATTTTTTTCTAAAATTAGAAGATAAAATATTTGATTATTAAGACTTAAAATAAAAAATAATGATTTTACTTAGTAATTTTAAAAAATTTGATATTAATTAAAGCTCTATGGTCATTAAGTATAAAAATAAATTAAATAAGTACATTTGCAAAAAAATACAAATCTTAGCTATTTTAGTTAAATAATTAAGTTAGCATTTCATAAAATTGAAATTGGCTAAATGAACTAATATTATATTTAAATTAATCTATTTAGCTGATTGCTTAAATAACTCTATTTCGAAAAATGATAATATTCTAAAATAATGAATATTAAATTTTATCATTTTTTATTAAAAAGTCGCCAATATTTTCTTGAAGAATTGATAAAAAGATTAATGAACAAATGAATACTAACTAGTCTTTTTTGAAATAAGTCATCATGCAAATAAAAAAAATATGTGAAAACAAAATGACCCAATTAGAACGAGGAGATTAGTAAAAGAATGGATTGGAATGAAAAAAATATAAATTGCTTATTTATCAAAGAATAAATTAAAAATAGGTAGGCAGTGCTTTAGTCTTTGAGTCAAATTGCTAATTTTAAATTACAATTATCAATTAATTATTGATAACCATGATTTTTGCTTTAATTACAATCTATAATAATTAGAATAAAACAAATCTTGCAAATTTTTAATATTTTTTAGAGTTGCAAATTAATAATTAAAAATATCAAACAAAAGGATAAATAGACTAATGGGAAGCTCGGCAAGCCAACAAAATATCAGATAGAGTAAATTAAAATCTTAAATTAGCAACTTAAGTAAGCAAAAAGAAGAAAGCCCTGATCATTCTCCTTAAAGAAAATCCTTGATTGGCACACCAAAACAGGGATATTATAATTCCTCAAATATAAAAAGAAGCCCTCTTCTCAAAAGCTCTGAACGAGTGCTAGAAATATTCTCTCCTAATTTAAATGATAAGGTTTGTGGCTAATCATCAGTTTAAGCAAGTGAAATAAGCGAGCAAGATCAAAGTTAAATAAACAATGTATTTAGACCTAGAAAAGCATCTAAGTTTTAGGATAAAAAGCTAATTAATGATAATCATGCAAGCAATTTAAAAGATCATATTCCACTCAGCTCTAGAAATGATATCTTTTTAAAGGATGCTCACACTTAAAGGTCTATTTAAATAAATGATAGCAAAAGAAACACAATAAAACTAAATTTAGACTCTAATTTAGATGATAATAATTAAATTCATAGCTTGAAAGACCACGATGGGGGTTTATAATTTCACAATGACAATGATTTTCATTCCAAATATAGTAACAATGATACTTTGAGACCACACACTGATAGAGCAATTAATTCTAATATTCTGTCTCATATTTAATAGTTTGGACAAAAGATAACTAATATGAAGATTAAAAATGAACAGAATCTGTTTTCAAATGAGTCAGATATTTTCTTTAGAAAAAGAGATCACCAAAAGGATGAGGAGGTAATTATAGCAAATAAATTTCATTCACTTATTTTCTCTATTAATTTAACTTATACCAATCAAAACAGTAAATTTTTTTGGGGATAACAATACTTTATCATCTTACAACAAAATCCAATCAATTTTTTTGCATTTAAATAAAGAAATTTATATTTTTAGACATAAAAGCTTACAAAATTTAATTTTAATTTTAAATTGTTAATTAAGTTTATTTAAAAATTATTTTTAAAAAAAGAAAAATTAGACTAAGATTATTAATTCATAGTAAGGTACATAAGTTTTTAATAATATGCACTCATAAACTATGACTGATCTTAATTAAAAGAAGCCTAATAGTTTATAGGAAATTTCTCAGAGTTTACAAAAAAACTCATAATCAGAGAGTTAGCTTGAAAGTAATTAAGACTAATCAGGTCTTGAATAAAATAACGGAGATTTATTCAAGCATGAAGTGATTTAAATTTCAAAAAGTAAAAACAACAAGGACTTTTTTAAGAAAGGAAATGTGTATCTTTTAGTATAAGATGAAAATAGTAGCTTGTAAAAGAAGCTGAGTAAAAATGACTAAGAAAATATAATTTCTGATTTGATTACAAATAATATCAGCATAACAGATTTTTTAGTTAGCGAAAAAGAAGACATCTAAGAATAAATTTTAATTAATCAATAAAAAAAGAAGCTTCTATTGTAATAATAGTAAATGCAGGAAAGTAAAGTCAAATAAAAAACTAAAAGAAATTACAGGATAGAATATGACAATTAGTAACAGTCTTCAAGCTCATTAAGTGATATTTAAAATTAAGAAATTTTGAATAAAAGCTTAATGACTCAGCAAATGAATAATCTATCCTAATCTCAACTATAGAAAAATATAATAATTTCATATAACTAAGAGTGGGAATAGATGAGAAGCAGAGGAGCTTTTCAATCTAGTGTAAATTGAAAATGCAAGTAAGCTTTTTAATAGTAAGACAGATCAAAAATAATAAGCATATAAATAAATCACACAAAAAAATTAAAAAAACGAACAAAATTAAAAATAAAAAATAAATTAAAGATAATAATGACAAACAATTAAAAACCATATTTTCATTTGAAATATAGTGGTTTAAATTAATACTGTCTAATCTTATTATATTACTTAAATATATTAGTATATTTTGCACTTAACATATATATATAGATATGCTCATCTCTCCAATTTTTTATATATTTTATTTTTCAGGTTATTTCTCAAAATTTTATTTTTTCAAAAATTTTTTACAAAATCGGAGTTAATTAATTATTGAGATTCTACAGTGTTCTAAATTTATAATTTATATTCATTCATCTTCTAATATTCATATATTTACATATTTTATATTTTTTATTATAATAATAAAAGATAGGAAATAATATGAATGCTCCTATTGGAATTAGTATATAGTATAGAACTTCATAATCAAATGAAGAAGAACTATCAGTATCAGAAGGAAGAATTGGTGTGGTTAAGCCAATTGTATTATTAGCATAACTGAATATGGAGACATATTCACTTAGAAACGGTGATCCTAAAACTATCTGAAAATCTACATTATCATCCAATATAGAATGTAAATCTAATCCACATTTAGTGTATACATCCATCAGATTAGAATATTTTTATACACTTGAGTTTAAAAACTTGCTATGATGTCTACCATTAATATCACTGAACTACAATTTTATATCAAAATATGAGTCACTGCAATCAGTTTACCAAAACTGAATTTAAGTAAAATTCATTTAATCTTAAATTTATCTTCCACTTTATTTATAGAATTCAATAATAATCTTTTAGCTCATAGTGATATTTTTAGAATAGGGGTCTATTAATGCTGTAATGTTTTAAACACAACTAGAAAATAAACATATAGAATCAATCTTAATATACCAGGCTTATTTATTCTTGAATTTATTCTAAAATGTAGTATTAAAAAAATAAATTTCAGAAGTATTAAGGACATTTGAAGGATTGAAACCTCCAAAAGTTAATTCAGAACCCGTTCCATTTTTAGATAGAAATAAACTAAAAACAGAATCTTAGATTATACCCTTTTTTTATAATTTCATAACATAGGGGATATCATTTTTATTATTTTAATCAAATTTCCCTAATCCGATCATACCATCTTTAAGTTGCATACCTGTATTAGTATAATAAGTAAGTTATAAGTCATCTACTAAGAGCATATTCATTTAAATACTAGGTATTCCTGATATAGATACATTAGCTACAGCCATATTCCCAGAAATATCAAGAACAGAATCAGAAACTAAGTGGTTACTAAATTGATTGCCTGTAGAAGAACAATTAGTATTTTAATTGCAATCTAATAATTATCCGAATCTCTATAGATTTTTCTTGCTTTTTTTATCCATTAACCAAAATTAGTTTGATGCTGTTGTTATAAAAACAGAATATTTTAAATACCCCAATTATACCTATATGCAATAATCAAGAATTGTAGTATTTAGTATTTATGACTAGAGATTTCTATTATTTCTATTCGGCAATAAAGTATTATCCTAAGAGTATAATGGAACCGTTACTATTTAACAGAGTAGAAGCTTAAAAGCCAATTAAAAAACAATTGCTAGTTTTTTCATTTTTAATACCAATTTTTTTCTTTTTATTTTGAAAAATTTTTTTATAATTTTTTTCCCAAAAGAAGTTTTTAAACTATCTAAACTAATGAAAATAAGTGAGGATGGATATCACTTATTTAATAAGTATTTCTAATTGAGGTAAGGAATTTATTTATTAATTTTCTGAAAAATATTGATTATATCTAAATATCAACTTTTTCTAAAAAATAGGAACAAAGAAGGGTAAGTTAGTAGATTAAAATTGTGCTATAAATTTCAATTAAATAATTTATAGGATCTACCTATAAAGATTAATAATAAATTACTTTAATTATTTGTACGTAAATTTTCTGTGGTGATTAAAGTATAGATTGGAAAGCAGAAAAAAGCTTAACTATTAAAAAAAGAGAATAAATAATGCATTCATAAAAAAGTATTTAAGCCACTCACAAAAATAGTTGGTGAAATCTTTAAAAATTATATTTAGTTTTTCTAATATTAAATTTAAACGAAGTATTTCATTTTTAATAGTTTAAAAGTACTTTATATGATAGTAATTTAAATTTATTGAAGGGATTATAATATCTTACTAATATATTAGTTGATTTATTAAAATCTTTTTTTACCTATGCCACTAGAAGCGACATATTAATATTATAAAATTTGTATCTGTTAATTTTTATACCTGATAAGTTTATTCTTGAGCACTGTTACATAACTGAGCTTATAATTTTACAAGATATTTTTAATTCAGGTATTTAATTAATAAATAAAAAAATTTTTACAACAAAGAATTACATATCTAAGAATATATATATATAATTATATTTTCTTTTTTAAGCAAAAGTTTAAAGAAAAAGAAAAAATCTTAATAAAATTTTAAATAATAATACTTTTTTTATATAATTTCATGTTTAAAATGAGAGCTGCTTCTAAAAATAATTAAAAAAATAAACTAAACTTAATATCTATTTTAAAAAAACACTAAAAATTATTGTATTAGTAATTAATTACACAGTTGGAAATTAAAGTTTAATAATTAAAATGTCTCATTTGCAATTATTTTTATAATTTTTTTAGACTATTATATTTATTTAAAAATATTTTTATAAATTAATTATTTAGAATATTAAAAACAAGCTTAAGAAATAAATAACATAAGTCAAAATAATTTTAATTGTTTATAATTATATTAGTGAAAGGTAATAACAACACTTATTATAATTTGCATTATAAAATATGTATGTATGTATTTGAAAAAAATTTGTTTTCAAAATAAATGTTTATTTATTAAAAAATATTTTTATTATTATTAATTTTATTTCAAATATTAAATAATTTACTAAAAATAATTTATTTAATTTAATAAAAATGTTTTAAATTATTAAATTCATTATTTTTAAATTTATTAAAAATAGTTGGTAGAGGATGGATACTAAATAAGATTTATATATCAAATAAATTGAAATAAAAGTTAAATAGCTGACATCAATTTATATTCATATTGAATTCTTTGACAATGAAATTAAAGCAAATTAGAAATTTTATAACTTAAGAATTACTTTATAAAAATTTAAGATGTTTTATAAATAAGAGGCTTGATATGGAATGCTTGATTTGCATGTTTATTTGATTGATTGTTTGTTTTTTTTTTTGTTTGTTTGCTGGGCCTATCTATGAATTGTTTATTTGATTTTTATTTAATAAGAAAAATAATAACAATAATTCCATTCATTTGTTTCTCTGAAATAATTAATAAAATAAATAGATAACTTTTCAATTAATAACTAAAAAGATTATCAAAAAATATTAAAACAGCAAACACAAAATAACATAGAAGAACAGTTTTTACAAGAATGAATCTCGATAGTATTTTTGAATGGTAGAATGAATAATTAAACTACTTTAATCTAGTTCAAAATATCAATTAAGCATAAATCAGAAAAGATGGCATTTTTAACAAATATTTAGAGCTAAATAATCTCATTTATGCTTAATTGAAGATCTGTTAGATGCTAAAAACTAACTAATTAATTGCAAAATATTTAATTATTATTAAATTTGCTAATTATATTTCTATGAATAAAGGATTTTAAAGTAGCCCATTAATTATCCCGGTAAACATTAGGATTCTCAACCCAGAACAAATCCCGCTTATAAGCCACTAGAAGCTAAGGCTCAAGTATGACTCAATTTCTAAATAAAATTATATAAAACTCATGTTTAATTTAAGAAGAGAGTGAAAATTGCAAATTAATTGCAATACAGTTAGAGAAAAGCAAAACTAATAAATTTTTATTTAATATAAATAGTTCCATATTATATTTAAAGCAACTGGTGAATATATTAGAGAAAAGATGCTTGATGGAAAGGTAATTTTAATTCTTTTAATATAAATTGGAAATTATTTATTTATTTAAACCTTCAAGATGTCAAATTACTAAAATTAAAAAACTATTAATTTTACCGTTGCAGATGAAGAATATAATCTTATAAAATAATAAATTAAAAGGGTGTTAACATGAGAGATTTTGGTGCATTTACTTTTGAAATATTTTCAGATACAGTAAAACCTGCTTAGCATTCCAATTTCGATATCGCCAAGGATTTAGATGAATAGCGTGCTGACCGTAAGCATGTTCACAGAATTAGGTAAATTAAATTACATTTTAAGAAAAGACTTTCAAAATAAACATAAATCTAATTTAAACAATAGACCATGCTTTGTACCTGATAAAAAATTCAGATATTCTCTCGCTCGTTATGCAGGAAAGGAAGAAATTTCTGGTAATTAATTAACAAAATAAAAGACAATTTGAATTGAAATGTTTATTTTTATTGTTTGTCAAATAGCTCTATATAAATTTTAGCTTTATCTAAGTGCTATTTAATTTACATTAAAGTTATAAAAAACAAACAAATATGAAGGGCTGAGTTAAAAATTGTTGTTGATTTTATTTTACAAATTTTAACCAAGTCAGTTTATATATTATCATGAAGACTAGATAGTCTTGATAAAAAATATCTTTTATTAACTATTCTTTAATTAAAAATAGCTCCTAAGAGTCAACACTCTATTTATCAAAAGGGTTTCGGTATGATGTTCTGCAATGCTGGACCTATTGCTGCTTCTTGGTAATTGATTATTTCATCAATTCTAAATATTTTTGCTAATTATATACTAAAAAAAAACTAGTTATCTTGGTAAGGATGTTGTCTCAAGCGCTCATAATGCATTCATTTAGGCTGTATCTGATCTTACAACCTTAGGTAAAACACAGTTTACCAACTTAACATGAATTAAAAAAAAATTTTAACAAATAGGACATGGATTAAATATTGATTTTGGCTTTGTGAAAGTCTATGTATAAGATAGAGATTTAAGATATAGTTACAACTAAAATTTTGCAAATACATTGAATAACAAAAACTTTGAATACAGAGTAAATTAATTAGCTTTATCATTTATAATTAATTAAAATTGATAAAATATTACTACAGCTCAGAAAATCAGATACTCCTACTTCAGAACACTGGAACACAACTTATGAATCAAAATGGGCTAAATCTTCGTAAATTAAAATTGAATGAAGAAAATTTTAATAATTAATAATTAAATAATTAAAAAATAGATTGAATACTTTGTTGAAAAGACCCAACAGTAACTAGGTTAGAAACTATTACGAAAAGACCTTAGCTTTAAAGATTATGTCATTAGATTTGAGTACTGCTGATTAAACTAACTACTCTAGAATCAAGAATAAACCACAACAATTACCTCCCCTCAAAAAGTGAAATAACTGGTTGAGCTAATTAAAAAGGAAGATAGCTTAAAAGTGAATAGATAAATATATCTTTCTATTTTTAAATGAAATTATTCAATTTAATAAATGGATTTATCCTCTTCATATATAATAAATATAAATAAATTTGTAATTTGTATACCAATAATATGAGTAAGTTAGTAAGAATTTGTCTGTTTCTTTACACTCTCTTTATAAATCAACACACTTTTCTTTTAAAATCTTAATCTAAGTATCTCTTTTTATATTTTAAGTTAAATTTTGATAATAAAGCAATTTCATAGAAATCTTTAACTTACTTCCCTTATTATATACATTTCAAGAGATATAGAGAAATTTAAGATATAAACACTCACTTTCTTGTCTACATAATTTAGCTAATTTAAATGATAAATTTAAATCATATATATCTTTAGCAAAATGATATATTTATTTTTTAAATTTTGTTTCAAACATAAACATCAAAATACATTAGTTTGATTTAAATTAATCAAGCTGAAATGACCAATAAGTTTTTACGAAGATTTAGTCATCTAATTAAAAAATACATTTAATATCTTAATACAAAAAATAATTCTAATTAAAATAGCTTTTCTTGAAAGAAATCGCTAAACTTTTTTGTTTTGTTTAAATTTTTCGATAAATAAAGTTTTGTTGAAATCTTTTATTTTTTTAATATTTAAATAATGAAATAATATTATTTTTTAATAAAAATTAGATCTAAATAACTAAGCCTTAATAAGCCTTAAGGATAGTTAACTGCTTTATTAAATTTATTTGCTTCAGATTTACGAATTATTTAATTTGAAAGGAGTAAGTTAGTAAGTCAATTAAATTAAGTATTTATGACTAATTTTTTATTTCAGTAATGCTTTCTCCAAAATAATGTATTTTGTAAAATAATCTATATTAGTTTAATAAATCATATAAAATCTGATCCCGAAACCTTTGTCTAATTATTTTAATTATTCTTTCTTAAAATTGATATGAAGGTAATGAAGGATACAGAGTAAATTATATTTTACATTTTTATTTTTTAAGTTTACAATTTTTATTCATATCAACTTTATTTGTTTGTTTGAAGGCTCTTTTTTTTGAGTGAAATCAATATAATTTTTAAATTCAAATATCGAAGCGAATTTGTTTTTATTACTATTTATTTGCATTTTTAATGTTTTTACAAAAAACACTAAGAATTTATATGTTATGTTGCACTAAAACATTTTTAAACCTATATTACAGTACTTTACTATGGGATGGATACAATCAAATTATGAAATGATATGAATAAAATATGTAGATTTTTTAAACAGGGTTAACTAAAAAAGAATTGCATTTTTGTAAATTTAATAGTATAAATTAAAAATTTTGAATCTAAAATTAATATCAAATCTAACAAGCAACCTTTTTCCATAAATTTTTCAAATTTATCTTTTTACATTAACAATTAAATCAAACAGAATATTTTCATCTAAAATTCAAACTTTTTTTATATAAAATGTTAATTATTTTTTAATTAACATTAATAATAAAATTGGGAAATACAGATTGATACTACTTTAATCAGTATGTGAGTTTAAATACACTTTTGTTAATTACTGCAATTATGAATAGCTAATCTATATAGAATATTTTTATTTAATATAAATTGCAAAAACACTTTTTTATTAAGCTGCCCGTTTTGACAAAATTAAATTTGTAATTTTAGATAATTACAAAATAAAAATTTAACATTAGTTGATTGCTATTTTTCACTAAATTGTAATTTCATTGAGGGAATTTATTTTAAGTTAATTTATTTGAATTTTAAAGCTGACAAGGTAGTTTGATAGAAATTTAATGTTCTATTAGTTTTATGAAATAAATATATAACTATGATGCAGAAAACTACTAGAGTATTTATACATTTGAAAATTACTGATAATCAAAGTATTAAAATTAATAAATTGTTTACATTCACTCTGCTTGAGAGATGTATTGCCTAGTAAAACTTATGGATATTAGCAGCTTTCCTTTGATAAATTAAATAAGAATTTACGGATGGATATAGAGGTAGGGATTTTTCTGAAAAAATACAAGCATATAAAATAGTAAATATCAAAAAAGATTATTAGAATTTAGGGATATTACCACAACTCATAAAGACTTTTTCAGTGATATTCATTACACTTTTTTATTAAATATTTTTTTATACGAAATAAATAATCTTTTCAATCAAAAAAACAAATAAATTAAAAAGAGAACCTTAAAGAAGCAAAAATTAGTTTGTAAAAAATAATTGAAAACAAAAATTAAAAAATAAATCTTTTTAAAGTATCAAACATTTACAACATTTATTTATCTACTTTAGTTACAATAACAAACGATTATTTACTTGAAACAAGATAAAAATCTACTGTAATAAATAATAATGGGTGCTTGTGCTGGCTCTACCAAGAAATAGCCTAAATCTAAAACCTCAGGATCAATTTCTACCTGCTAAGATTCTCCCGTGAAGCGCTAAAATAAATTAAGTACTGATAACAATGAAAAGCAATAATACAAGCTCTCACAAGATATAGATCCTTACTACGCTAAATTTTAAATTCACGAAGCTGATTTTAAACAGCACGCTAGCTTAAAAAGCCAAAGCTATTACATGATCTTTTACAAATTCAAAATGCTTTCAGATTAAATTGGAGATATTTAGTAACAAGGGATTTCTTCGAGATTAACAAAAAGCTTAGCTAAAATCAAATTGCTTAGAGAAAAGATAAAAAGAGACTTTAACACTGATAGTTATAGCAAAGCAAGTCCAACTCTTCCAATTCTGAATGAAGAGATTTTAATCTATACTTTTAAATACACTCAATTTATGATTGATGTGTTTGATTAACTAGAGAAAGATCCAAAATACGAAGAACTCTACCCAATTATCAGTTTCAGCTTCAAAGAAATGAAGAATAAACTTCGTGATATTTTAATTGATGCTGATCAAGTAAGAGTAAACTCATAAGGAAAACACAGAAGATCAGAAGAAGTTCCCCCTTAGTCTTCTTTAAAAAATATAGATTCTTGAAAAAAGAAAATATTTGGCAAAGTAATGAATGAGATAACAATAGTAAAATCTATCTAACTAACTAGCAATCAATACTAGTTATTTTTAAATTATAAATAATTAAATAAAATAAGCAAATAAAAATATTAATAAATAAAATGGAAAATCGGAATTAATTGTTTAATTAAAAATTGAATTACAAATTAGTTTTGTTTTTCTAGAAAAACTATTTAACTTACTAACAAAAACCAACATTAACTTATTTGTTCTTCTTCCTCTTTATTTAGTAGCTATGAGAAGAGAATGTATGCAGAAAATGCATTAAACAAATACTAACTAAGTCGACTGTAAATAAAATATAATTAATATATTCAATAAATAAATAAATATTTGGTAATTATATGTCCCTTTTCAAAAAAATTTTGTATCAAATTATTAATTAATCTTCCCAAACTCATTCATCAAAAACTCAATCAATCTTTTTAATATTTTTAATTAAAATTTATCTTAATTAAATGAGTGGATTTAGTTATCCAAACAAGTTAAGACAAATTTCTTAATATTCATGCTTTTTAGTTAAAAATAATCCTTAAAACTGAAATTAATTTTTGTAAACTTTTTTTCCATTTTCATTTAGGTTTTTATCAAATTTAATTAACATTCTTAGAAAAGTATTTAAGAATTTGTTTATTATATTACTTATTTATTTAATTATCAAACAAAATGTAAGAACTCCATAACTTCACAAATGCGAATAAAATATACTTTCATATTCTTTCATTTTCAAATTTAAAATAAATCTCATTTTTTGTTAAGTTGTTTCTTGTTTTCTTTTGTTAGAGTGTAAATAAAAAACAATTGAGTGGGTATTTTTAAATATAAAATCATAAATTGAAGGAATTTTTTTTGGAATCTATATATGTTTATAGAATTAGATTATTTCATCAAATTGCAAAATAAATCTGGATGAAGAATTGTGCTCAACACTAAAAGAAGTGAGAAATCAAATTTTATTGTTTTTGAAAATTTTTTGTGAATTGATACAAATACATTTTACAAAATCATATATACACTATGCAAGTTAATAAAAGAAAAATTTTAATTACTCTCCAAAATTTGTTTGACTGTGTTACATAATTTAATTTTAACGCAGACAAATACATCAAAGTGGTTAAAAATGTTAGCAAATAACTCATTAAAGCTTGCATTTTCTTTAATTTAGGTATACTCAACGAGCTTCATAAATTTAGAGGAGATAATAGTAATTTATTTAGAAATATACTTTATTTTATATAATTAATTATTTTCATTTTATAATTTATCTTATGTTATTTTATTTAATTATTTTTTTAGATTTTTGAAAGTAAAAAACTGCCTATTTATTTCTTTTAGAAATTTTGTTTTTAAATATTAATATCAATTCATTTTATAGTTTTTAATCATGTTATTAATTACTTCTGCAGTTTGCATTTGGGAACTTGTTTTTTGTTTCAAATAAGCATTCTAAATCTATTGAGTATTTCCTTGTTTATTTATTAATTATTATTACTTTTAAAATCCATCCATACTTTAGCTACGAGGATTGTTAGACCCAGCTTATTAATAAGCTATTTACCCATTGTTAATACTTAAATTTTATGACTAATTAGATGCTCCTACTATAGCTTACTATGGCTTTTACTTTATTAATTTAACAGAAAAAATATATTAAATTCACTTTAAAAAAAATTAATTTCAAGCTTTTGAAATCTTATTTATTTGATTGACTATTACTAAAAAAAGTGTTTATTTCAATTGCAAAGGAAATATAAATTAATGTATGCATGAATTTAAAATTTTGAAAGTGTCTGTAAGCCAATTAATTATTGCCAGATTTTTTATAATAAAAAAGGCTGGTTGAGTATTATTTTAGCAAGCTTACTTTGGTTGTATAAAATTTGAATATTTTAGATAAAATTTAAAATACCAAAATCAAAATATTCATTCGATATAGACACAATAAAAATCAAATCGATATAAAGCATGCATTAAGAATGCTTCAAGTAAAATTAGAATAAAAGAAATAATAAAATAGAATCTTATAATAATTATATTACATTTTGGATATAGGGGTTAGACTTTTCAAACGAAGAATTAGGTCTTTGAGATTGGATGAACTGACCATACTTAGAGTTGCTAGATATTTAGCTGTTATTAATTTAATTGTTTGATAGAGAACTTTTGTAATTACTGTTATTGTTGTTGTTATTATTATTATTCGATGATGTATTTATTTATGATGTATTCATGTTCATAGTGCTATTATTTTATTCTTTTGAGCTATATTAATTCATACTTACATTATTATTATTGATGTTATTGGAACTAGCGTTCATGTAAGATCTCTAGCTTTTATTTAAATCAATGTTTTGTGATAATTATTATGTATTTGTGTAAGAAACTTGTTAAGTGACTGGAGAATATTTTATATTGCTTGTGTTTAGGTTCGAAGTATTATTTATATTCGCTTAGGTGAATTATTATTAATTATATTAATACTAACCTGAAATAGGTTATGTATAACTACTGTTCATAGCATTTTATTTTTCATTAATATTTGAAGCTGATTAGTTGGAGGGGTTTCTCACATGTATGCCTGTTGTGTATGCTGATGTCTACACATATTATTATTATTAAGGTTAGTTTACTAAAGAATTAGGTTATCTAGAGGATAAGCAGTTCTAGATATCACTTAGCTTGTTTGTTAGTGTTTGCTTATTTCTTTAAGAATCCAGTGTTTAGTAACTACCTTCGTATTAATTTGATGCTGTACCATTTAAATTTGCAGTCTAAGGAACACCATTTGTTTAACTCAATCCACTTGCAGAAGCATTTTGTTAGTGGTGAGTATACTTTATTCTAGAACCAGAAATATAGTTTGGTTGTTACTATTGCTATTATGTCGATGAATGCTATGAAGATATCTATGAAGGATAAAGCTAATTTTGCTGTATAGCTATATTGGCATATTAAATTCCACTTTACTGCAGGTAGCTTTATTGTTATTATGCTATTTAATTTATTTGTTATGGCTATCCGCTTTTTTATTTTTATGCATTTAAATACATTGATGAGTTATTTCCATTATTTGAAACGATTGGCATTTATACCTAATTTTGAGTTTGTTTCTAAACTGCTATCTAATTGATATTTTATCTATTATTACTTTGTGATGCAGAAGTAAGTGTGGTAGTAGTATTATTAGCAGCTTTTGAGTTTATCATATTATTATGAATATTTTTGTAGCTATTGTTATTCAGATTGCCACTGTTACTATTATTGCTGTTATTTTCATTATAATACGAAGTACCTTAGCCCTCCTTTTTCATTAACTAATTTTAAAAATAATATTTTTTAGTTTTTTTGCTATTGCCTATTAAAATACCTTTTCTTAAATTGACGAGGCATATTTGTCAAAAGATTTCCTGTTTTCTTTCATTTCTGCTACATTCCCAAGTCTAAAAATAAAAAATATTAGGATCAATTAAATTTCCTAAAGAAAGTTTAAAATTACCTTGATGAGCTTCTTTCTTAGACATGTGGATCAGTATAAAGCCTTGCATTCTGGGTCTCTCCTGCTTAGTCAGAATTTAAGTTTTTATTTTAAGTATTGTATTAAATTTGTGAACTTGAAGATAATATTTGTTGAGGATTGATCTAAGAAGATTGAGAGAATTAAGTGTATTTTTTAATTGTGTCTTCATTCATACTGCTTACTGATCTTTTACCTCTCTTAGCATCAATGAAAGAAATTTCGCTTGATTAGTTTGATTGCAAATTTGGGTTAACTGAAACCATTTTTGAAGACAAGGTAGAGTCTCCTTAAATCAAATGTGAATTAAATGATGGCTGAGAAGATTATTATTACTGCTATTAAAGCCATTATGAATTAGTCAAATGATTGTTTTGCAACTACTATTATGAAATTTGAAGCTGCTAAACTTAAGCTTTTAATTATTAGATTGTTTATTCCTATTCATTTATTTGATCAGTTTTTTAGTTATACTATTGTTAAAGCTACTTATATTCTTCTTCCTTTCTATTAAGTTACTCAACCAACGAACTATTTGTCTTTTCTATTTGCTATAAATATATTTATTATTAACTAAATACACTTCTATATTTTCTTTTAATGTTAAAATAAGTGTTTGTGAAGTAACTGAAATATTTTTTTTACCTTGATTTAATCTAAATTAACATTTTTAAACTTTAAATCCAAATCTTCTTTCTCTTTAGTTACTTATTCCAATTTTTCTTATGTTGTCTCAGCATATAATTTCAATTGTTATTCAATCTATTTTTATTGAAATAATAAAATTATACATGTGTAAATCCAATTTTAATCATTTTTAAAAGCTTTAAGCCTTCAGAAAATTTTAAAAAGCTTTAAATAGCTAAGATTTAAAGTGATAAAAATAAGCATGAAGTTAAAATATATTAGTAATAAATATACTCTAATGTGTTAACGAACTTCTGCTTCTAATTTTTAAAGACAAGATTCATAATCGCTACATTCATCTGAATTCTTTTTTTCAATTATCTATTCCAATTCATGCTTTTGTGTAATCAAATAACTAGCAATTTGATTTATGTAGTGTAAGATAGTTGAAAAGTCCTCATTCATAATTGTAATATCATCTTCGTTAATGGCAACTATTCTACGCAACTATAGCTAAGAACCCTAATATGAAATAAAAATTAATGGCTTAATAAACGAAATAATTATGCTTTTATTTTGTCTTAGAAAATTTTTAAATCTGAGTTATGTTTTTCAAATGTTTACTTCATCTAATTTTGTGCGTATTTACAAGAATAATTGGCAAAGCTATGTTTTTAATTGTTATTTAGTTGGAGACTAAGACTCTAAATTGCTCCTATTATTCATTTTTCAGTAAATGCTAAATTTAAACTAAAATCAAATGAGGGTATTTTGTGCTAATGCTGACTGAATTTTGAATAAGACCTTTCTTACTACTAAATAACTGTCTATGTATGTATGGTCGGCCTTACTTTTTACTTTGAAATATTTATTATTATTGTTGGTATTTATTCAATTTAATTATTTGATTTAAGATTTTTCGAAAATATATATTAAATTAATCAAATGTAAAAATTCTTTGGTATTTGAATTATTAAAAAATTTGATTTCTTTTTTTTGTTTTATAACACTTCTTTCATCCAAATCTCTAAAGGGAATCACAAAACAAATCTCAATGCCATTCATTTAAAATGCTAATAAAATAAAAATAAACCTTTTTTAAAATTATGACTTTGCAATAATAGAGTTAAGGTAGATTAAACTAATCATTTTATCATAAAATTTTATTTAAAATTAAAAATAATCTTTTTGAGATTCTTATTATCTATATAATCTACACTTGAATGTATATATCAGTTAAGGTAGTTAATAAATTAAGAGTTAATCTAAATAATTATTCCCACAGATCAAATAAATATTGAGGAAACAAATAACAAACTAGTTATAACTTACACTTCTTTGAAATCAAATCCTTAATATTACAATTTTTTTTAATTAATTCATAAGTTAAGATAAAATTATTAAATTATCGAGGATTTTTTTTACATATTTATTCACTTTGAATTAATGCTTTCATTTATCAACTAAGTAAAAATTAGCCATTTTATAAAAGTAAAATTAAATTGAAAGTTGCACTTATATATTTTAGTTAATCTAGCATATAAATTAAATATAATATTTACAAAAATTTCTTAATAAAAGATAGAGGGTTAAATAAAGATTGGCAAGCATACTAAAATAGATAGATATATAGATAAAACTCTTTTAAAAACTAAAGAGTAATATATGTTAAAATATACAGTATTAAATATTCTTTATAAAACAAAATTAATAATTTACAAATTACATTTAACGATGATTTACTCTCTATTTTTTGTATTTTAGAAAATATTTATTTAATTAGATGGAAAAAAAATTAAAAGGAAGAAATTGAATTGGTGGATGTTGTTTGTTTTAAGTATAAATAGGCAGTTATAAAATAAATATACAAAGAAATTAATTGTTTAGTAAATAGAAGATCTTTTATTTCAATACATTAATTATTTGAGATTCTAAATGTTTATTTTTTAATATTAAAATATAAGATTTGTTCTATTATTATTAAAAATGTTGTCTGCTTGTGCTTGGTTATTATTTTTTTTATTTTTATGTTTATATTATTGATTTTCGAAGAGGCAGGACATGTCTATATCTGTAGTGGAAATACTACATTATTAAATACTTTATAATTTAAACTAATATTTTATAAATTAGGTGGTTTATTTATTTATTATTTTTAAGTAAAATTGTATATTTAACTTAAAGTTTTATTCAATCGATCATTTTAATTATTTTTATTTTAACTATCTAATTCAATGCTTAGAATTATTTTTATCATTTATTTACGGTAGATCGCACTGATTATTATTTTAATTATTTTGGTGAGCATTTCTATTTTATTATTCAGTTTTATTTGTTTAGTTATTATTTTTTTGTTTGTTTCCTCCTCCCTTTTTCTACAAGTTTTTAAGTTTGTCTTCAATGTCTTTATCCAACATTAATTTAGCTTTCATTCTGTCAATTTCTATTCTTCTGTCTTAGTCATCTTTTTTATAATTATCATTTATTTTAATTCAAAATTTATTAATTAATTAAATAAATATTTTTACTTTTTTCTTTTTCTTCAGTTTCTAAATCGAGATCCTCAAATACTTGAATGTTATCAGTGAAAATTACTCCGTTAGTATTTCTTCTAATCCAAGGGGCTTCTGGCTTGTTCTCTACCATGGTAGGCTATTTTTGTAAAATTATGTTTTAGATTTTTAAAAGATTCATGAATATATGTTATTATTACTGCTAGATTTTCAATAAGTGAACTCTAAAAAACTGGATGTAAACTAGGAGGCTCAATGTTTGGGATATCAAAACTCAATCTCATTTTGAGATTGCTAATTGAGGAGAAAGGAGGAGTGAAGGTAGGGAAGATTTCACATAATTTACCTTCTCCTGGGAAAATATTTAAAAGCTCAAGCTAAAGTTCATCATTAATTGTTTCTAATAAATATTTAGACATATTAGAATTAATTAAATAAATATATTTGAAATTACCTTATTGTTATGGCTAAGCAACTTCTTTTTCATGGAAAATTAATTTCATCAAAACATTGAAGTAATCTTTTGTACTCTCTTGCAATGAACTTTAGAATCTGAGACAAGTGTCATATGCATCGCTGAATTTCTTCAACTATTTAATAAATTTTATATAAAATTAAATTTAATCTAACTTTTGCATAATTTTTACCATCAACTAAGCCATAGCTATATTATAGTATATTTAGTTTGAGGTCATAGAGTCTAATATTGATTGCTCATAGTCATCATTTAAATCATCAGATGAAGGAACAACGAGTATGTCAGAATCATTATTTAGAGGCTTCTTCATGTTTCTAATTTAATCTGAATAGTCAGCTCTTGACTGCAAAGAAAGATTAAAATCTTTAATTGCTTCTTCGTAATTTCCACAATAGAAATTCAAAACACCCTTGTAGAGGTGCATGTCAAACTACTTAAATATTTTACCATTTATATAAGAAGCTTAAGAAAGCTTTTATAATTTTTGTAATCCTGCTTAAAAATTAGATAATTATATTTATGGGTCTTTTTGTTTTGGAGGCTCTTCTACTGATTCATCTTCAATTAAATTCTCAGTGGCTAATTATAGAGCATTTAAACACCCTCTGTCAAAAGCATAATTTCTTGAAGGATTTATTTCAATAACCTATTTTTTTTTAAATGTTAATATTATTTAATTTTATTTAAATATAAACAAACAACCTTAGAAATATCTTGGTATGCAGAACTTATATCCTTGATTGTGATGCTACATTTGGCCCTAAGAATCAACAAGGATTCACTTGTCTCTATTTAATCTGAATGAGAGTAAGCTCTTATTGCATCTTCATAGGCCCCACTATTGAAAAGTAAATTGCCAGCCCATTTGTGTATGTTAGGATCTGTAGGTTTAAGTGAGATATATTTTTAGAGATCTGCAAATGCATTATTTGATTCTCCAGCAAAGTGATAGCATTTTGCTCTTTCAAGATAAGATTCTGCATAGTTTTCATCTAACTAAATGGCTATTGAAAGATCGGATATAGCCTATTTATATTATTTACAAATCCCAAAAGTGTGCCCACGTAAATAGAAATATTTTGGAACATTGTCTTCACTTTTTTCTATTGCTTTGTCAATGTCAGCTATTCCTTCCTAATAATAACCGAGGTAGCACCTAACAATAGCTCTAAAATAAAAAAGATTAGCATTTGTGTCGCTAATTTCAACAGCTCTATCCATTTCTTATAAGCTATTCAAAATGCATTAATTCTGAAGCTCTAAGTTGTCTGTGTGTAACTTGAATGCCATATTAATAAGACTTATTCCTCTGTAGAGAGCAGGCTCCATTTTTTGTTTAAATATTTTTTCTGCGTTTCTAAAGTGTTTTAATCCCATTTCATATTTTCCAGCCATTACTGCTAGAATACCATCACAAAGAGATTTGTTATACTAAGAATTCAAATCATCTTTTAGGTTTGACTCAACAGCCATGTAGTCGTAAAGAGCATTTTGGTGCTTGCCTAAACAAAAATAACCATAAGCTCTGTAGACATAGAAGAGTGGCTTCATAAAATCTCCCAAACTAAAATTTGAAGTGATTAAATTGAAATTATCAATTGCATCTTTGTATTTGCGTTTCATTAAAAATATAACACCTTCAGTGAATAATCTAAATTTTTCTAACATTTTCTTGTCAGTATCTAGATAATCTGATCTATTTAAAGTGTGAAAAGCTTCATAGAAATCTCTTTATTCAATCTTTATTTTAGCAATTTCATACAAAGATTTTGTTACTGCTTTCTTGGAATTATTAAATTTTATAGATTGTTCAAAGCACAAGCTAGCTTCATTCAAATTTTCTATTTTATTTATTTAAAAAGTAGTTTTTAGATACAAAATTTTTTTTATTGACCAAAGAAATTACTTTGTTTGTAATAAACGAGACCTTTAAAGTAATAAGCCTCAGAATTTTCAGGTTCAATTTCTAATACCTTTTTTCATTTTAAATTAAACTTAAAAACATATTTTATTGATAAATATTTTACTTCATTCAAATCTTATAATGACAAATCAAGCTATTTATTGTCGATATATGTGATGGCACGCTTTAAAAGAGCCTTTGATTTTATGTAACTTTCAGTTTAAAGAGCCATTGTGTAGATATCGATAGCTTCTTAGTATCTATTCATAAATTAAAGGCAATCTCCTTTTCCTAAATAAGCTATGCCCTTCTCAGGGTGTATACTGATTGCATTGTTAAAGTCTTGCTCTGCTTTATCCCACTTCTTTTCCTTTATAAATAGTTTACCTCTATAGATGTATGCATCATAATATTTAGGGTGATTTTACAAAACTTTAGAAAGCTTTAATTTATAATAAAAAAAATGAGCTACTTTCAAACTAAAAAATTAAATAATTGTTACCATTCTTATAGCACTGGGGATATTGTCTAATTTTTTAAAGGCTATTGAAATTAAGAGGTAAATATTTTTGCGATAGTTTGGATTTTTTTCCATAACAGTTAAGAATTCTTTAACTGCCCTTTCATATTCTGTCTTGCCAAGATAGCACACACCAAGCAAGTAATTCAACTCTAAATTTCTATTGTCTTTTTTGAGAGCTTCTTGAAAACATCTTGATAAAATTAAAATATAAAAATTTAATCAAATTTATAATTTTATGTTGTTAAAATGTGATAAAAGTGAGGGTTAAAGATTACAACTTTTTATTTTTTTTCCAACAATTAATTTAAATTTCTAATGAATATAGAATTAAATGTTTATATCAAAAAAATATAAGCATATGTTAATTCTTTATTATAACGACATAATTTATTAATTAATAAAGGAGATGGAAATAAATTGGTTTGATTTATAAACTAATTAATTTCTTTTTACTATATTGCTTCTGAGAGGTTATTTTCTTTGAACAGCTTTTATCCTTTTTCTAAGAGCATCATAGCTTCATCAGAAACCAACTTTTTAGGGTTCGAAGGTGGATTGTAAGTGGAAGCTTTTGATATTGTACGAATATGATTTTGTGTGGTGTTTAAGCCTGCATCGAATGATCTATCGTTGGCTTTAGTTGTATCAAAATTATTAGGAAGTATTTTATTTAAGTCAAACGGAGCTGATTTTTCATAGAAAGATATATTATTGGCGTTTGTTGAATCATCAAGATTCGACATAGCAGATTCTAATCTATAATGATCATTCATGGACTTATTTAAAACGCTATTTTTCTAAAAGTTTTGGTTGTTTATTTGTTTATTATGCGTCGAATGAGAAGAATTCCTTGTATGGGGGATGTGATAGTTGTTGTTTATGTTTTATGGCTGTAAACTAGGAGAATATTTTGTGCTAACTGACCCGTTTGCATGAGTATTATAATTATTTGTAGATGTATTATTTGAAGGATTCAATGAATGATTGTATCTGCCTCCTTTACGGTATTCTATTGTACCATTCATTGAAGGTGTTGCTGTTCCTGAGTGAGAAGCACCTGCATTTCTACCAGATGTAAGCCTAGGTTTGTTGGCAGATTAAGGAGTGTAATTTTAAATTCCTATAGTTTGAGGATAATCTCCTTATCTTGAATTTTTTTCACTGCTTATCATTATATTCCTCAATGGGTGATTTTGATTGTTATTGCTATTGGAAGAAATTGCAGGGTTGTTGCTGTGCTAATTGTTTGAGTTAGAATTTGTTGAAGATCCTGCTATGTTATGATTAACTCCGTTTTGCTTACTGCTGCTATTACTATTGTTTTTACTAATTTATAGATACGCTTATCCGCTTCCGCTACCATTTTTGCTTATACCTCCGCTAGCTAAATATGCATTATTATTCATATTGTTGGCACTCATTGGCATTGTGCCTGCTACGTGATTATTCTAATTATGATTATAGCTATTTATTGTACTATTAGCACCGCTTGGAATCTACCCTACTCCGTTTTAAATTATATTATTAAGATGCAAGTTGTTATGATTGTTACTGTTTCCTTTATGGTGGTACTAATTTACTTATTGTTGATGAGGCTATAGAGGCAGATGTAATTAATTATTGGGCATATTTGGATTGACACCATTTAAGTTGTTGTTTTGTCGACGATCATACGCATTTCTAATCAAATTAAATTTCATCTTTCTTTTGAGGTTTATAATGGCGTTGTTATCCTTTTTGGTATTGCTAGTTGGAATGCTAATATTTTCTAGGTCATTTAAGTCTTTTAAATATTTAGGATAGTTCATCTTTAGAAGGCTAACTCTAAAATAAATTCTTGAAGTATTTTGCTATCGCTTTTTATGAATTATGAATGAATGAATGAGTTGCTCTATCTATAAATCAATATATTAATTAATCTTTTTAATATTTACCTTCTTTTTAATTAATATTAGAAAACACTCAATTAATTTAGGAATTTTTTTTCTTTATGTGTTTTGTTTGTATATCCTCCACTTATTTATTTAGAGTTGGCTGGTATATTTTATATAAAATCTGATATTTTGTTTTACAGTTTGTATTTATTTAATTTATAATTTTGAATGAGCTCACTGTGTTGTGAATGATTGATTAATTGATAATATTGTTAATTAATTAATTAATTAATTATTTATTTATTGGTTGAATCTCAAATTAATATTTTTTGTATGCTTTTTTCAATTTTTGTTTAGATTTTGTTTGATTTTATTTACTCTTTGTATATTCCTATTCGATAATAATACTTTTTTTAATGATGAATATTTTGAGTGTGTATTTATCTCTGCTTTTGCTAATTAAAAATATCAATTTAAAAATTTGCCCTGTTCGTTCAATTTCATTCTCTTTATAAATCTAAAATTGTTGTTAAACATAAAATTTCTTGATAAAAATTTTTTAATGATTTTGATTTAGATTTTTGACAAATTTCTGAATTGATTAACTACCTATTTTTTCAATCTCTTTTTTACCATTTATTTTATTATATTAATGTATTTTTTTATTTCTAATTAATTTTTTTTCTTTTTTTCATTATTGTCTCTAAATTAACCATTCAATATTTTTTCTAAGATTAACCATATAATAAATAAACCAAACACATTTTATATTAATTTACCAGCCTACAACTAACTATAACCATCATTTATTTATTATTAAATAAAAATTATATTTAATATTCTTAAATATTCAATATTAAAAAGTTCTATCTACTAATACAAATAAAATATTTCTTTGATAGCTTAAAATTTTTCAATCAAATTTTTAATTAATTTAAACAAATTACAATTTAATTAAGCTAATATACAGCTTGATAATAATAACAATATTTTTTCTTAACATTTCTTTTGTTAAGTATATATTAATCTACAATTTACTATGAAAGCAAATTTTTTTTTCAAAAAAATTATTGTAATATATCAGTTAATGTCAATTAAAAGCAATCAAAAATAATAAAAAATTATCAAGTAATCCTGTTTTGATAATTTTATCTCATTTTTTATTATTTGCAGACTCTGTAAATGTGAAAAATTTGTTAAATTAATTAGTTTTAAAATATCTAACTCATAATACAGCTCTTAATTAATTAGATTCAAAATCTAATAAAAATTTATATTTACATTTTAAATAAAGTAAATGATCCAATAAAATTAATAGTACTTATTCTAAAGACTTTAAAATATACTTTTTTATGATTTAAATAATTTGATTTTTAACTTTTTATTTACTGAAACATTTTATATTTCATGTTAAAGATAAGTTAATTTAATATTTGAAAATTAATTATATTTATTTGCTCACTAAATTTTACATTTTTTATCACTATAAATTGTTTTCTAAAAAAATTTTGGATTAAATGATAAAAAATGAAACTGAATATACTGTAAGTTCTCACTGCCTTATTTTTCAGATTATACCATATCCTTTAAAATATGAGAAGTGACTTTTAAGTAAAAATAAAATGTGAAAAGTGAGAAATTATTTTTTTTTTAAAGAAAGAAGCAATAAAATTACAGTAAAAGGATAGATACCAAATATATAACATTTTAAAGCAAAAAATTAACATAATTCATTTTTAAGATAGTTTCTAATATTGTTTCAATTCTCGTGTGTTTTTTAGGTTATTTAAATTCTTTTATTTCTTATTCTCAACTATATATTTGTAAAAAAAGTAATTTAAAACTTATCTAGAATTTTTTTATATTATATTTGAAAAATTGGATGTTTCCTCTTCCTCAATTTGAATTGTCTTATTTTTCTTCATTTCAGCTATTTTTATTTCATCCTAATTATATTTGTTTTCTATTTTGGCTTCTTCTTTATTAATTTAATTCCTCACTAACAATAATAGAGAAGATAAAATAAATTTTTTTTACTCTATTAAAATTTCAAAAAATTCCCAAAATCAATAAAAACAGCTAAGTTTTCAATATTCACATAAATATGGAGGGTATATCTCTAGAAACTAGTGGCTTCAGTTTAAATTCTCTAAAAATGGGTTATTTCTCAGGTTTTATTCTGATTTTTTTAATCATATCTTACATTATATTATAATATTATTCAAAAATGAATTAACTAGCAAAAATTTCAAAACTTACGTTTTATGTAATTATTATTTTTCTTGGAATAAAATAATAAAAATTATAATATTTTAAATTCAATTAATCAAAACTTTGTTCACTAACTTCTTTTATTTTAGAATTTTATTCCTAAGTTTGAATTTAGATCTTTAAGTTATTTATTATTTTTTTGATCACACAATTTTAAAAGAAATAACCATAGTGATGGTGAAAAAAAAATCTTTTCAAAGTTAAAATGAGATTTAAAGATTTTCAAATTAATAATTTTTTAAATAAATAAATTAAAGTTAGAAGTTTTAAAATTTTTGAATATCCTTGCAATGTTAAATTATTTGTTAATTTTATCTAATTTGGTTTAAATGAAATAATTTTATTAATTTATGATATATGATTATTTGTACATAATTTCTCAATGTTTTAATATTATTTAACGAGTTTAGTTTATTTTATTAATAATTATTTACTTATTAAATAAATAATTACTTAGATTATAAAATTTAAAAAGAAATAACTTAAAAGATTATGAATAAAATATTTTCAAAGTTAAAATGAGATTTAAAAATTTTGAAATTAATAAATTTTAGAATAAATAAAATTAAAATTAGAAGTTTTAAAAATAAAAAGAATTATTTTTAAAAAGTAGAGTGCTACTTCTTATATTATTTTATTCTAATTAAAGCTTAATTTTTATGGAATACATCAACAATAGAATTTATTTACAATATTAAATCATTTGTTTTATTTTATCTGGTTTAAATGAAATAATTTTATTAATTTAAGACATATGATTATTTTTATGAAATTGCTCAAAGCTTTGATATTATTTTTATTCTGGATTATGTAAATTGAAAAAGTAAAAAACATATAAAAATATCTTTAATTACTTTTTAATTTCTCAGAAAAATCTAAATTCTTTCAGAAACAAAAATGGAAACATAAGTTATAAGATACAACTGCAAGGAGCAATACCTAGAAATTAGAGCATGTTATGACAGTTTGCCAAATACATCAACTTCTGAATAGATTATTAAAGCATGCGATGTAAATTTTTTGAAATTTAAAAATAAATTGCATCATATATTTTATTTAAGCCAAAAATTTATGCATTAGGAAAGTGCATCGAACAGGGGAGGATAAAAGACTAAGAGTTATTTGTTAAATAAAAGCTAAACGAATATATAAACTAAGACTAAAACTAAAATAAAAATTGATAAATTAAGAATTAAAAAACAATATTGTCTAAATATGTCAGGGTATTTGTTTTGCTTAAATAGATAAATTTCTAAGTATCAAATTCTATTAAATTATTCAACTTAAAATTTTACATAAAATACAGACTGTATTTATTTTTTTAAAAGAATCTATAATACAAATACATAAATCAAATATTTTAATTAGAATTACAGATAAAAATATTTTCTAGTCTATATTTAACTTCATTTGTATTTTTAACTAATAAATTAACAAATCAAAGGTTACTTTTATATTTATTATATATCTATTAATTTGTTTATTCATTCTGTTAACTACTCAGTTATTGCTTTGTTGCTTTTCTAAACTCTTAGCCAATAAATTAGGTTGTCCACAAAATGGATTACTTTTTAATGGAGCTTGTTAAGGATTAGGAAAAGAGTTGTACATAGGAAAATTCTAAAATTTTTATTATTCTTAATGAAGTTGTTATTAAATTACACCTTTAACTTCATTTGGATTTTCAATACTACTGCTTTGGGCTTGAACTAGATTATTTGGAAATTGTTGCAACCCATTTTGCTAAATAACAGGATTTATAATTTAAATTGGAGGTTTCATCTGTAGATGAGGTTGAAAATTATATTAAAAATTATCTAAAGGCTTCATTCTCGTGTTATTCTAAAATTAAAATTTATCTTGGTTGCTGCCATTTCCTTCGATATTAAAATTGCCGTTACCATTCAATTTTTGTCCAATAAATTTATTTTATTAAATCTACTTGAATTGCTAAGCCTAATTACTGTTTGCTATTGCTTTAAATAAAGGTAGCTCAACTTAGATTTTAAAGAAATAATTAAAATTTATATTTTACTTTTTGGAGTTATTTGAGGTATACTTAAACTCTTATTTCTGTTTTAATGATTAAATAATTGCTGATCACTAATCATTCCTTTTAATATTACAAAATATTAATATTTTAATAGTACGTGATTTATCTATTTTCATACTTTGATTAGAGTGAATATTTGGCTTGCTTTAAGGATCACTCTCATTACGATTTCTAATGTGAGGGGATTAATTGCTCTTATGCTAAGGTGAAGCTGAAAATTAACTACTATTTTTTCTTTAGTAGCTTTAATCATCACTCCTTTTGTTACTATTTCTCTAAACACTTCTACTTCTACTACTACTACTATTATTGCTGCTGCTGCTACTACTTCTACTACTTTTACTTTTGCTTGAAGAGGAACCAGAAGAAGATGAAGAAGAAGAAGATCGTTTTTTTTAATGATTATTATCCCAATCATTACCTTTTGGTCTATTTCTTAAAGGAGTCTCTTCCTCTCTGTGTCTACTTTGACTTCTTCTATCTCCTCTCTCTTAGCTAAACCTTCTATTATATCTATAATCCTACTATCTACTATTGTTAAAATTGTATTTATTCGATTAGTTGTTATATCCTTAATACTATTTTTGATTATTCTAAAACTTATTATTTTAAACATTATTTTATTATTTTCTATATTCCTCACTTACCTTATTATTATAACTTCTATCCCTCTCTCTCAAGCTGCTATTTATGCTGTTATATTAAGAACTGGGAATTTATCTATTATTATCTTATTTTTAAGAGTAATTTTTTTGATCAAAGTAATCATTTCTAAAGCTTTTTCTTTCCTAACTTCTTCGATTAGGGGACGCAGGTCTAGAATCTTAGTTTCTATTAGGATATTTGCTTTAGTAATAGTTTTTATTGCTTTCACCATCAATAATTATCATTTCCCTGCTTTAATTTTGGTTATTTGCAAAATGTCTTTTATCTTATTACTTATAATCGTAAACCATATTCTTTTAATTATATAGCTGCTAGTAATTATATCTTCTATCATCATCTTCTTCTTTTAATAATTAACAATATTTAAATCAATTAGAAACTAACTTCTATAACATCAAATACATAAAAATTATTAACAACCATAAACCATAGAGAGTTAGACTGTTATTTTTATACACAATAATAGATTATTAGATATTATCAAATTTAGATAAATTAGTTTCAATAAAAATAACATTTTAATGATAAGTTTAATTCATTTTAAGATATAATTTCATATATCTTAATAAAGAAATAAACCGCTCAGCCCACCTAGAGCTGAATTATCTCCCTATATCTATTTAATCTTAGTTGTTGCAATTCAATTTATACAAACTCCCTTATAAAATACTAATTTAAACTACAAACACATAAAATTGTTTAAAATTAATTATTTACACTTTCTCTAGTATGAATCATCAGTAAGATCAATCACATTTTCTTTACTAAAATCAATTTTTTTTTTCTCCTTTATTTTATAAAAGGAATTATTAACATTTAAAATATGGAATTTGTTCTTTGTTTATATATTTATTCAACATTTGCATTCAAAATCTTAATAGCTTTTTTATTTAAAACTATTCAATCCATTTTTAATAATACTTTGAGCATTTACATATTTTTTTATTTAGTGATTTAATTAATAAAAATTGTTTTACATTATATATACTATTGAGGTAGCCTTCTTTTACACTGTAAGGATTTTTATCTAATTGATCATTATGCTTGTGAGCCTGAATTACTTTTGTAAAATTAGGCTCTATACTCTCTATTTAATAAGGATTTTCAACACAATTCTCTGAAGAGTATTTAATGCACTGTTTGAATATATTTTTTAAATCAATCTTTTCTTTGTCTCTCAACATTGTAGATAACTCTTTGAGCGGGAAATTAGAAAAATTTTTATTATCTTCGCTTTAAGTATTAGAATTAAGAGATTATTCGTTCTAATCCTCTTTTTATTTTAGCAATTTGTAATAGGTCTCTTTTTGCACAAATTATATACAGTTTTAAAGATTGCAAAAGGTACCAACATACTTTTAATTTTATATTTAATATAGCATCAAAAAATAATCTTACATAATATTTATTAATTCATCATTTTCAGTAAAAAAATCACTAATATCACTATTTTATTGAGAAATCAAATAACTTAAAAACTACGTAGATATATCTTCCATTTATTTACTCGTATTAAGCTTATTATGTAAACAATTAATGCACTTAGTTAGAAATTAACTTAATTTATAGCTAAATACTTTATTTTAAATTCGCTTATTATCTGTGTATGTATGTGTGTAAAAACCTATTTTTTAATTTATTCTTAACAAAATTTTTTATATTTTTCTAAGTCAACTTTTTTAATTAATATTTTTTTTGATGAATTTTTTGCGAATTATTAAGAAATTTTAAATATCTTAATTTTTGTGTGTGTACTTAATCTATAGAGATTTGAATTATTCATTTCGTGGTCAAATACTTTTTATCGAGATTCACTATTTCTAATTGCTTTTTTATCAACAAATATCTTGAAAAGTGCACTGCTTCATTATGTTTATTAAATATGATGATAAACTTTTTAATAAATAAAATATTATTATTTAACAATTAATTAATTAATTAATTAATAAAGAATATAAAATGATGTCATCAGAAGAAGTATTTATAATATATTTATAAATTTTATAACGATCAATTTAAAAATTTCTAGAGTTTTTTTAGTTTCTAACTATTTAAGTGATTAACTAATTAACAACTTTATTAAAATCATATTAAAAATGAAATATCTTTCTTTTTTAATAATCATCTTATTATAACAACAACTTTTAGGATACAATTTTTAAAAATTTTATAATTCACAGAAGCAAATTTATCTTTATTGTAATTGTTTATAAAATATTTTATTTTTATTAAGTATTTTTTGATGATCATCACAAAAATATGTTAAGAATATATTTAATATTTAATGGCATATTTATAAGAAAATCTAAGGAGAAATATTTAGAAAGAATGAATCCTAAATGAATCAGCACAATAAGAAAAAAGATATCTATCTGTAATAAATAATGAGATCAAATCAATCAATAAATGAATGAATAGTTAATTTCTTTAAGCTTATTTTTAATAAATTCATTCAAACTAATTATTTAATTTTTTGCTGTTAAATTTTTGAATTGTAAGCTCTAAAAACAAAAATTAGGATAGTAATTCTATTAAAGTATTAAAATCTTTAAGCCAAAAACAAATAGACAAAGCATTAGATAGTAACATAACAAAATAAAATGATTTTTACAAGTAGAGAAGCTGCTCCTAAATAACCCAATTTTAGGATAGGAATATAATTCGATTCTGTTGAGTGTCAATAAGGATGTAATTTATATGATTATGCTTAAAATAAAATTTTATCAAATAATATTGAAATTATTTATTGGAAAATAGTTGAAAATAAAATATATGCTACTTTCGTATTTACAAATCAGGAGCTAGCCAAAATGGTTGAGGTTAGATTAAAATTTCTTGAAATGATTTTATTTTGTATTAAAATCTTTTTAAATTAGATTCCCATGCAAAACCCACTCTTCTTTGATGTTTTTAAGGAAGATTACAAGCAAAAACTAGAAGTTGAATTATATGAAAACAGTAGATAATTTTTTTTATAATAGTAAAAAAATAAATGGCATTTTAATTTTATTTTTATAAAGATGTTTCAATAGGCTAAATAGGATTAAGATTACCTGCTAGACCTGATTACATAAATGAAATATAAGTAATTATTTAAAAATCTTAATTGCATTTTACCAAATGAAATTATTAAAAAAGATGGAAGATATAGTTAATGTAGACGTAAATGACCACATAATTAAAATTAGATACAAATTTAGCGTGCTCAACAAGCTTATTTCTGCACAAAAAGAAAACAATTACAAAAAAAGATACAATTCTAATCATAAAAGAGATAATAGCTTTGAAAAACAGCAGCTAAACGAACGAAGTGGATAAGAATTACATAAAATGAACTAACTAGATAAATCTGATAACAAGAAAAAAAGCTCTGTAAATAAGGCTTATATGTCTGAAAATTCTGAAAATTTACCTCCATTAAAATATTAATAAAACTAATAATTAAAATTTATTGAAGGAATGAAGTAAAATAGCAATTATGAAGTACCTGAATGTGCATAAAAGATATCTTTCGAAGAAACTATAAATAAGATTTTGTAAGAAAATTCATAATACACAAACATGAACTACCTCAACACTAATGAGTAGAATTAAAATTTCGACTACAAAAATTTAAAAACAAGCTAAATTATTAATGCTTTCGAAACTAGTAGAGTAGAAGACTCTTAGTCAGATATTAAGACTTATTCTTTCCAGCAAAATAACTTAGAAAGCTAATAAAATAATATCTTTAATTCAGATAAATCCTACAGTTTTAGCTAACAAACTGCTACTAGCAGAATTAACCCCAAACAAAATTAGCTTACAGATGCCTATTCAGCTAAAAAGTTTGACTAAAATTTAGTTTCAGCTGATAAAAAAAGGCTTAACTTTTAAGAAAGTCCAGCTAGGAATCAAAAAAATGTTTCAAACTTAACTCCTCAAGCAAAGTTTATATATTCGCCTAGATCAGATATCAAGTCAGCTAGAAAAAATAACATCGAATTTTCTTAACTTACAGTTATTCCTACTAATAATCCAAGTATAGGTCCTATAGATACAACGAGAACATCCAAATCATAGGAAATATAGTGCAGAAGCAGAAGAAGCTTGAATGATATTACATCAGCTTCCAGAAATAATAGATTGGAAACATAAAATGATAGCATTTTAGAAAGGAATATTCCTAATCCTTAAGGTATGCTAATAGATACCTTAAGATAACCATATGATTTTTCGTTGTGTGCAAACAGCAAAGATTTAGATGAACTATCTTAATCCTAGGCTATTGAGTACCTTAAAAACCTCACAGTTGCATTATAATTGAGAGTTTAAGTAATGACTTTCATTTTTTAAATAAAAAATTTAACCTTAAATTTTATTAATTTTAATTTATAAATTAACCAGCACTTGAAACACGTTGAGTCTGAAAATATTTTACTTAAAGAAGACTTACTCAAGCTGAAAAATTTAAGAGATCAATGTTTAAAAACTTCAGAAAATATATCTTAAATATCTCTTGAAGAAACAGTTAAGTTATAACAAGAATTAGAAGGAATAATTTAAAATTCTAGAAAATACTTAGAATAGCTCAAGGAGAGTCGCTAATAGTATAATTAGCTTTAAATAGTTAAACAGTTTTTATGATATATTATTTAATTATAGGATTGATGAATTAAAAAATTAACTGCAAAGTGAATAAAATGAAAAAAGGTAGTTGAACCAAAAAATAAATGAATTATAAAGCACAATATAAATACAAAGGTAAAAATATTTAATCCATTTTCTTATCAAAAACTAAATTAAAATTCTAAATCAGTGAAAAAGATAAGCTTAGTCTTTCAAATATTAACCTAGAAACAATATAAAACACATCAAGCTTAGACCAACTAGTAAATTGTTTTTTTAATTTCACTCATTTAAATTTTATCAATTTATTTTTGTTGATAAAAAGAAAACTAGAGAGTTAAAAGAAATATTGGAAAAAATAATTCGTGAAAAAAGTGAAATAGCTAAAGAAAATTTGAGTATAAAAAATGATAACATAAAATTATAACAGAGTTTAATGGAGCTAAGATTAAAATACGAAGAACTCGACTTTAAAAATAAACAGCTTTCTGAGTAGATTATCTTGATGACAAGTGGAGAAGAAGTAAAGGATGGATAAGATATTACGAAAGATTAATAATATCAAGTTTAAAAAGAAATAAATAGAAGGTATTTTTTATCACTAAATTCATATTGCACTGTGATATTTTTTTGATAGTTATTAAATTTTAAATAAAAATAAGTCTAATTTTAAGCATAGAGCAGCTCCATGAGGAAAAGAATTCTAAATAAAAAGAATTTAATAATTTATCTACTTAGTATGAAGAATAGATTTTATTTTTGTAGAAAAATGTTTAAGATATGGAGACCTAGCTCAGAGAGCTAAATTAAACCAACCTTGAACTACAAGCAAATAATTTGGAGCTGAGTCTCACTTTAAAAAATATAGAATGTATATAAAAATCAAAGCAAATTTTTGAAGAAGATCTTAGGAAAGAAATAGAAAGAAATTCAACTCTTTATCTTTAATTTTAATCCATTAAGCAATCAAATGAAGTACTTTTCCATAAATTAGTAAGAGCTAATGAATAGATTAAAACCTCATAAGACTAACTGACAAGCTTTAACGAATAAATAAAAGCTTAAACTTTATGTTAGGAAACAGTTGTCTAATATTTAACATATCTTTCTTTTTTGATTAATGATTCGTACTCTCCTGATTAAGTAAATAAAAATCATCATTAACTTAAAAAATTAAATAATTTTTTTAAATTTAAAGAATGACCTTTTTGATAAACTGTTAAACGAGCAAATAAGGTAATCTAAATTTAGTGCATTGATTTTCATAATTTTGAGAAAGCTTAAAAGCGGCTTATATTAATTTGGCTCATAAAAAATATAAGTGTATATTGAAGAAAATATAGTTAAAGGTAATTAATTTAAAATATATTTTTTAATTTAAAGAATTATTTGTGTTAATTCAGTAAAAGGATAAGATAGTGCAATAAAATATTTTGAGAGAAACATCAATCCAGAAATTTTAAAATTGGTATCATCCCTTAATTCTGAAAAAGAAAAGCAATATAATGAGTTAGCTCTTGTGCTAAGCAAATGGCTTGAAAATAAAAATGACTGAAATAATTTAAAATAATGAATTGATTGATTGACTGATCATTTTAAAAATACAATTTACAATAAATTTATTCTAATTAAGCAAAATAAATAAAATAGAGTTATTAAAAGTGAAATATAAATTTAAATAAAGAAAAATGTGTGCTATATAAAATGTATAATTATTTTAGAATATTTTTGTATATAATTATCTAAAATCAATTAGAAAATCTTCACAATGAATGCAATTAATTATTTTATACAGAGTTTATTTTGTTTATTTATTTTTTGTTTATCATTTCCATTTATTTTGTTTTACTTTTGATCTTTATATAAAAGAAATTTTATAGTAATGCTTCAATCAATTTAACAAAGGAAGAAGTTCTTATATTATTTTTGCTACCATTTAACCAGAGAGATGAAAGTTGTTGTTGAGGGAAATGAAATCTAAAGCATCCCACAAAAACGAAGATACATCTCTGTCAGGGTAAATCTATTCATACTTCTCCTTTGCTGCAACATATTTAGAATAGTTACCAAATACTTCTAATGATATTGAGACTAGCTTTAATAAAGATTTGCTTTTTTTAGGAAGCTAATCTTCTAACTTTATGAGAGCGTTGCAAATGTGGTCTAATCCTTCTTATTCTTTCTCCTTTATCAAAATTGAAAGGCCTTGATAATCTAAGCCGAGCTAAAATTCATCTAAAGCAAATTGCTTATCAGTTATTGAGCTTAATTCTATTTCGTTTACCTCTAATTTAAGTCCTTCCAAATATCCTTTTAATTTAATGAGTATAATTAATGAAATACTACTTAGCCTTCAAAAAAAAAGTTGACTTTTAGAATATATTTTATTTTTCAATTATTTTATAAAAAGATACCTTTTAAAAACTGCTAAATATTATTTTTATCATGGAAAATTGGATCAGTATCAGCCAGTGAAAAATTAATACCAACAAAAATAAGTATTACTAAAGTCGAATAATTAAAAACTTATTATTTCTTCATTTTTTAAAGAGTTGCTTATTTCTTAATGGACTCAAATAAATTTGTGAAAAATATTATTTCAGTGTAATTATCAATTCCCCAAAAGAAAGTATTTAATTTTATAGTTAATACATTCAAGCAATTTATAATTTTATCAAATTTAGTCAAGATCCTTACTTAATTTGTGATCAAAAATGGAAAGCTTATTTCTTGAGAAAATTAGCTTTTTCTTTAAAAGATTTTTCATTAGTGTAATTTATTTAACCAAAATAATAGCATTTTAAAGTTCAAAAATTACATTGAAAATATTTGTTTAAAATAAAAATAAAAAATAAATGGCATAATTATGAGTTTTTTAAAATTATTAGATTGTAAGCTATGTTTTTGGTTAAGTCTATTTGTTTGATTCTTTTATTAAAAACAAATGAACTTTTTATTTGCACTTATAGATTTTTATTGAATTTTATTAATATTGAGAGATTAATTTAGGCTAATTTTAAGAAAAATCCAGTAAAATTAGATATTTCTTTTAAAAATATTTAAAGTTTTTTTTTGAATTGTGTGATAAAACTCTTTGAAAAATAACTATCTCACTTATTTTATATCCTCAAAATGAATTATTAATTTTAAGGGTAAGTTACTTTTACAATTTATTCTTGATTTCTAGCTTTAGAGAAAAAGGAAACATAATTTTGCAAACAAATAAAATATCTATAGAAATATTTATTTTTTTAGTAATTGCTTGATATTTTTCAGCCAAATTCACTGTTTAATGTGCATTCATCAATTGATAATTCAACTTAATCACAGCTTAATATTTATTCTATTCTAGATGCGTTATAGGTAGTAGAGATATCAGATTTAAATTGGCTGGCAATAAAATAAAAAATAAATAAATTAATTAACTTTTTATCTAAAAAATGAATATTCGTAATATGATTCCAAACTCTTTAGTACACAATTTTTAATTAATTAATAATGGAATATGAAGTATATATTTTGTCAATGAGTTATTTTTATCGTTTATCAATAAACAAATAACAATAAAGATTTTTTTCGTCAAGTAATTTTTGCACTATCAAAGAGAATACTATTAGTAAATTTAAAAAGCAAATATATACATAAACACATATATATTAACAAAAATGCAAGAATAAATTGAAGATGAAGAAAATTTATTTATTTAATTAATTAATTAATTAACGCAATATTTATTTATTTAGTTTGCTAGTTTGCTTCTTGTTTGGTAGTTTTTGTTTGCTGGTCTTTTTTTTATTAAAAAGCGATTATATCCCGCAAATTTCATAATTAATAAAAAAATAATAAAATAAAATTCAATCCAAAAGGACTTCACAACATATAAACCAATATTTTAAAAGTATTTATTATAAAACTCAAGCGTTCTCCATTATTAGTAGGGCGAATTAACTCACATAGATAAGTACTTCTTTAATCTTTTAGTTTAAAATTAGCGAAAAGAAAATCTAAGCTCCTATTGCTAGTCCTTCTTTAAACCAAAATCATACCCTCACGAAATCAAAAGACAATTACTGCAAATGAACAAATTTATAGGAGGCTATTCAGGTAATAAGACGAATTCAACCTCATTACAAAGAAGCAATTCCAAGTCTAAGGACAATACAAGTCCTGTTAAGGGGCTCTAAGTTCCCAATTCTAATACCAACCTGAACAGCTCAAGAAAATCCCCTGGTTAGATAAACCTTAATTTAAAATCTGATGAATATGCTACTCCAATCAAAGGAACTCTTCCCAATTCTACTAACTCTTAGTCATAAGGCAGCTATTCAAATTTCGATGCAATAAATCAAGGTGGTAAAGAAGTGCTGTCCACTACAAAGTAATTTTAACAAATTAAACATCCTCTTTTCTAAAAAAGTTTTTTTGAGTTTCACTGCATTTAATATAGAAAATGTTAGCAAAAAAAAGTATGAAACTCCAGCATTTGCTTCAAAAAACTAATTTTGATCTTAAATTTTGTTTACAAAATATTTTAATTAATAGCTCAACAAATAGAGGCAAGGCATAGCTCCTTAGTACTAAATCTCCACTTAAATCTGCTTCTATCGCAAAAACTGGGGTTGTTAACCTCCAAAAAGATGGGTCAAGGACAGAGCTAAATGTTTCAAGCTATGAGAAAAAGAATCCTAGCAATACAAATATAAATATCAATATATAGAAAGTAGATTAAGATGGACCAAACGAATTGACAGTAAGTTAGAAGTATACTCAAGAAGTCAGCGGATTTTAAGGATAAGGAGATGCCTCAAATATTTTAGATATTTCATCTAACCAACTAAAGTAGAATATTTTTCTCCTTTCTTTCTTTTGATTATACTCAACCTTCTACTGAACTTTAAAAACGTTCAATTTGTTAAATTATTTAGTTAGATTGATAATTAGCTGCTTAAATTTGAATTTTCCCTAAATACTTCAAAAATATTTAATAAATTTAGTTTTTCATTTAATCAATTGATCCAGTAAAAAATTTTGCACTGAATTAAATTTTGATAAATAAATAAATAAAAATAAAAAATCTTGGAAGCTAAATAAATTAGTTTTAAGAAATAAAATTCAGATTAATTAAATAAATAATTTTTTACCCAACAATTAATTAATTATATGAAGTAGTCATTAATTTTTCTAATTAAATTCAATTAAAATCTAATTAATTAATTGAACCATCAATTAAATTTCTGATGTTTACTATTAACAAACATTATTCATTTTCAAATTTAAAATTAACTTAATTTTACTTATAAAAAATTAGCATTAAGGAAGAAAGAGACAAGAAGTCAAGCAACTAAAAGTCTCAAAGCAGATTGGATGACTCCCCTCCTTAAAATAGAAAAAATTCAATCCCTAAAAATCCTCCTGCTCTTTCTCTTTAAGCTAACTCTTCTAGCGTCTCATCAACTTATGGATAAAAAAGAGAGTCTGCTACTTTTTCATTAGCTAAAAATATTCTTAAGAGATAAAATACTAATTAATATGGTGGTTTATAAAATGACAAAGCCAATTAATCTATTGATAAAGGTTTGCTAAATTTATCTATTTAACAATCAACTAAATTAAAAAATCCTTCAACAAATCAAACACAATACAATCCCGAAGTTTCAGCTAAAGAAAGAGATGGTAATGTAAAAGTATATGCACGTTTTAGACCTAATAACTCAACTGAATTAGACTTGATTAATTAAGGTTTAGGGTCTAACATCATTGAATTTAATGATGAAAAAGCAGTTACTACAATGTGTGATAATCAAATGTACACTTGCGATAGAATATTCAAACCTGACTCAAAATAGGTATTTATTTACTATTTAAAATAAATATTTTATCCATCTTTAGAAATTATTAGATTAAAAGAATTAATTTGAATTGATTATTAATAAATTAATACAAATTATTTTGGTTGCAAAATGTATCGATAACATTATCAAAAAATTGAAATGATGTTAATTTGTATTTTTAATTTGATAAAATAATTAATAAGAATTAGGTTTAACAATTTTAAGATAAAAAGGACTTAAATTAGATTTAACAAAACAAGTTATTTTAATCAATTTTAAATATAATATTTAATGAAATAAAGGAATACGTTTACAATACTGTAGCAGTTGAAGTAGTTAATGACGTTTTGGCTGGTTATAATGGAACTGTATTCACTTATGGTGTTACTGGTAGTGGTAAGACTCACACTATGTTTGGTAAAATTTAAGAAGAAGAGATGGAAGGTATCATTCCTAGAATGTGTACCCAGCTATTTGAGCATGTAGATAATGAAGAACTTGATATTGATTACACTATTAATGTTTCTATGCTTGAAATTTATAAAGAAAATTTATATGATTCTCTTATATAATTGAGCTCAGGTGATAAAAAGGATTTAAAAATCAAAGAACATCCATAAAAGGGTATCATTGTTGATGTAAAAATTCAATATTTTAATTATTTTGCACGCAAATTAAAAATATATTTTATTATAGGGTTTAACTCAAAAATAAATTGCAAAAGAAGAAGAACTGTTTGGTATCATAGATTATGGTTACAACTCAAGACAAACTAGAGCTACTCGTCTTAACGAATATAGTTCTCGTTCTCACACTGTTTTCATGGTAGAAATTCAACAAAAACTTCCAAATGGATCTGAAAAGAGTGGTAAGCTTAATCTTATTGATTTGGCAGGTAGTGAAAAAGTAAATAAATCAGGCGCTGTTGGTGAATCCTTAGAAGAAGCTATCAAAATTAATGTTTCTTTGACATGTTTAGGTAAGGTTATTCATGCATTAACTACTGGACAAGAATATATTCCTTACAGAGATTCTAAGTTGACAAGAATATTACAAGAGTCATTAGGTGGTAACTACAAAGTAATTTCTTTAAATCGATTTAAAAATAAATAATAAGTTTATTTGATTATTAACATATAAGACTTCTCTGATTGTTTGCTGTTCTATGCACTCCAATTTCTAGGATGACACAGTCTCAACATTAAAGTTTGCTCAAAGAGCTAAAACCATTAAAAATACATTTAAGTAAAATATAAAGAGTTCCCCAGAATCTATGAAGCAAGCAATTGAAATACTCAAATAAGAAGTCTTCCAAGCAAAAAATCTCTTATAAATATTCCACTCAAATATTGCAGATGTTAAAGAAGGCTTGCAAAGTGGTGACCCAGACAAAATAAAATAAATCAGTAAATTATAAAAATGTATTTAATAAATCATGTTAATTATAAAATTATTATTAAATATAGATAAGGCACTTGATAAACTTTTAGAGTATCAAACTGATTATAATCCTAAGTAGTATGAGTTAGGAGCTCTTACTGATTAGGCAGGAAAAATCTCAGCATTAGCTTCAGGAGCTGCTAATTTAAGTGGATATGCTGCAACAGGTAACGCAAGCATTGATATTTTAATTGCTAGAGTTAAAAACAGAGACGAAGAAATATCATCTTTAAAAAATAACATCGTGGATTTAGAAGAAAAAAACAAAAACTTAGAAAATGATATTCTAGAAATTAAATAATCTAACATTAAAATGGTCAGCGAGTTGAATGACCTGAAAATAGAAAAAAATTCTATTAACGTTAAATTCAACAAAGAAGTTTCCAAGAATGATTTCTTAGTTTTCTAAATAGAAATTTTGTAAAAATAAATACAAAATTTAGTTGATCAAGTTTGCAAATCAGAAAAGAGATGTGCCGAATATCTTCAACAGAAGAAAAAAGTTAGTAAAAACATTTATTTTTAAAATTACTTTTCAGGATAAATAAATTTATCCTTTTTAAATCATAAAAGTTGATGAGAAAATTGACAATATTATGAAAGACGATTTGACTTTTGCAGAAATAAAACTCTCTGACTATTTCAGCAATAGTATCAACTTTAACTATGAAGTAAATATTTAAATTAAAATTGTATATTTAATTTATTCATGATTCTAAATGAAATACTAATTAGTTCTAGATTGATCGTAACAGTGCTTTAAATTAAGGTATTAATCTCAGTTCTTTAACAGGCAAAAAGAAATCGGCTCATACAAGTGCTAATCAATCTAGTGACAGTGATAGCGATAGTGACAGCGACTCTGATTCTTCTTAGAGTTTCATTTCCTCATAAGTGAATACTCCTAATAAAAATAAATCTTCTGGTCTTTAGTCATAGAAAAAGTTAGAATTCTAAGGGAATAAACCAATGTTAGGAATACCTAACACATCTAGCTTTTACAGAGGATAGAATATGAATGCATTGTAGAATCCTCCTTCTTCAAGAGATGATGGAATGAAAGACTCATTCCTCAACAACATAAGTTTCAACAACATTTCAAATAATCCTAATGTAGAAATGCTGAAGAGAATTATTGAAATTCCTTAAAAGATAGATGAAGCAAGTCAAAAAGACCCCGTCTCTAAAGATTTTATGATCATAAACTTGAAGAAAGCTCTTATCAAGTAAATAAAGATTTAAGAAAAAATAAACTAATTTTACATAACACTAAAATAATAGTGCTCACATCATAAACTAGAACTTACTTAGAACAATTAGTGCACTTGAGTGGAAGCAGATTATAGAGTATGGAAAGTCATAGCTAAAAAGCAATGTCATGAAAATTCAAAGCAAGCACATTGAAAGATTAGAATCAGTTATTGAAGAGAACATTGGAAACTAAAAGAATTTGCGTGATAAGATGGAGGAAATAGAGTTTGAATTAAATGAATAAAAGAAAGAAATAAAAACTACAACTTCATTCAGTCGCTTAATGCCTCGTAAAAGCAGAATTATGCTACCTGTTCCAATTCAACCTAGATTCCAAAATGCTGTCTAGCTAGTTTAGAAAACAGTCTAGTTAGCTCCACCAAGAAAAGATTCAGTTACAAGTGATTTACAATAATCAAGAGAATAGAACCCAACAAATAGCAGTCAAATTAGAAATAACACAACAGAAAAAACAGAAGGAGATGACATGAATGAAAGTATAAAATTTTAACTTAGCAATTTTGAAAATTTATTTATTCATATTTTATAAATAGTTATTGACATGATTGATAAGAATGTACTTCCTTTAACTTACGAGAATGCCATTTTAGAGCTCAAGAAAAAGAATTATATTATCAAAAAATTATACTAAGAAAATTTAGATAGCAAAACTTAGGTCATACCATCAGTAATTCATGATAGTGAAAAATTAACTGCACTTTCTAGGGAAAATGAAAGACTTCGTGATAAGATTATTAGTATTTAAAATGACTTGAAAGTTGAGTAAGCTCAAACAGCTTCGTATAAAAAATCTTTGCAAGTTGAAAGAAGAAATTTAAATAATTTAAGGAAGTTAAATCAAGAAATGGAGATTTCCTTAAGAAATAATTTAAGAGAAGAGAACGAAGGCTGGTAGAGTGTGATTAACACAATCAAAGAGTAAAACGAAAAGGAAATGATTAAGAGATAGTAAGACTATAACATTTTGAATGAAAAACTTAATGACATTCTCGAAAAGGCTATGTATAAGTAAGAAATAAATAACTTTATTTAATTTAATTCTTTTTTAAATATATTTTGTTGAAAATTTCAGATTATTTTTTAATTAAAAAACATACATACTAATTTTCATTTTATTAAAAGGCTTGGCGAAATGAAAACAAGAGGATAAACTTGTACAGTAAGCGAAATCGAATAGGTTATTTCAGAACTCTAAAAACAAAAAACTTCAGTAAGTGTAAATTATGAAAATAAATCTGCAAAAAGAAGAAGTTTGCTTTTTACTCCAGGTATGGTTCCTCCTGCATCTAATACTCCATAATAACAAGGTGTTGGCGGTAATGGTATCAATCCTCATTCTCCTAAGACTTTAGCTTTACTTCAAACATTTGCATAATAAGCTCAGTAACATTAATGATCATGATAAATTTGATTTATTTGCATTAAAAACTTTATTACTAACTAACGTACTAACCAAATAAAAATAAATAATAATAAACTTACAATACAAAAAATATAAATTTTAGCTAAATTTAAAATAAAAGCAGATCTTATTATCTTTAAGACTATAAAAATAAAAGGCCTTATTTACTACTATTTTTACGTTTAGAAAAGGTGTTTGTTTATATACAAATGCATCTATAATTTATGTCATTATATTATATATATATAATAGAAATTTACATTTTTCCCTCAACTAATTGTTAAAATCTTAATTAACTCTTTATCATCATTTATTTATTTTTCTTTCTAAAATTAACACTTTTTTTTTTCAAGCAAACACTTTTAATTATTCAGCTCTAATAAAATTTTTATCAATCAATTGATTAAACAAATTATCCAAGATTTAAATTATTTTTTTATATCTTATTTCGATTTTTTTTGTTGTATTTTTGTTTTTTTATTATTTAATTAACTTTATTATATTTTTAGTTTAAATTGAAATAATTTTAAATTATATCTTTGTAAAAAAATAATTTTAATTGCTAAAAAGAAGTTCTTCATCTTGTTTTGTTTCGTTTTAACTTAAAAATATTATATTCGTTTTTAAAATTTTAGTTTGTTTTGTTTAGTAAATCAAATCCTTTTTTATGATCAATTGTAAACATTTAAATTATTAAAAAAGTCTTAAAATTATTGTTTGATACTGGAGGACTTACAAATGAATTAATAAAATTCATTAAATAAATAGGATGAAGCTTTATTAGAAAAATAAAGAATTCAATAGGAAGAATAAGATAAAATAGAAAAATAAAAGTTAATTGATGGGCAGCTCTCTACAAAAGAGACAACTTGCTACTGCGCGTATAAATTAATATCATCAAAATTATTAATCAATAAATATTAAAAACTTAGATAATTGGTTATTACAATCATTCTAGTAGTAGCTCTATTTTAAGATCATAGAATTCAAGATGGGTATGAAATAATTGAAGGTCTGGATGATTTTTTAGGAATGTCGTAAATAAATTTGCAATAGGTTTTAATAATATTTTCATGAAAATTTTAAAAAAATGATTAGGAATTTGACTGAGCAATCCTTGATGAGTTTTAATAGTCTTTATAATAATAAAATATCGGTTGCTATAAATAACATTTATAACTCTAAAAATAAGAATCTTACTCTAACATACAACCCGCAACAATATAATACATTGCAAAATATTTTAGATGCTCAATCTGGCCACCAAGATCCTTAATATAGAATTTAATTCTTAAGAACTTTCAATTTGTTTTTAGGTATGAGGATCAGGATAGACTTACGTACGATTGATGAAAACGAATTTGTTTCAAATTTTTTCTAAGTTTTGTCCAAAAGCTAGATTTTGTTGATTGAACCTGGTGGCTATCAAGATTAAGCAGCAAAATTATCAATTATTTTATAGAGTAATGCTGGCAATTTAATAAAAACTGATAGCTATATTGATATGTTTTTTACAAGTGAACTTGATGTTGGAGTTGTAGGCAACTTATTAGAGTTTCTATAAGTAAATTACATAGAATATTTATTTAAAATACTAATTTTGAAATAATAAAATCAAATAAAGATTCAGCTAAGTGACATAAAAACATACAAAATTACAATAGATGTCTTTTCTGTCAATTTAATTAGATAAATGATAGTTCAGCAAACTAGAATATTCACTGAAAGCGATTAGGGAGCTCTATAATACTATTAGTCAGATTAAGTTGCTATTTTTTTAAATATCAAAGGGTAAATAAATTAAATATTTTATTTTCAAATATTTTTTTTAACATAATTTTATAAAAATTAAAGCAACACAAATCCTGCAAATACTCTTTACCTCTCTTACCTGATTAAAATATTCTATTTATGTTGTGTTTCACTATAAATTTTAATCTCTTTTGTCCTTGTAATAAATTTATTAATTCAGTTTCTTTTTAATTTACGAACTAATTTAAATAGAAAGTATTAGGGATGATTGTAAACTTCATCACAACAAAAATCTTCATTTTTGATAAGTAATTTATTAGTTAATTATTTATTTAAGTTTTCTACATATATTATTAATCTATTTCAATAGGTTCCTCATCATCAATTTAATCCTTTAATCTGTTGTAGTGAGCTATCTTTCTAGCTGGTTAGGACTCTTTGCAACTTATAAGTAAATTTAATCAAATTAAAATGAAATTAAATACAAAAATACTTTATTACTTAATCAATTAGCTCGTTAAGTTAGAGCACTTTTCAAAATTTTTCTGATTTCGACCACTATGCTAATTATATGAGTGCTTATAATGGAGATAGATTCTTCAGTATCATTGTTTTAACTATACAGACTATTGCTCTTGTTTAGCTGATTAACTAAAAGATACCTTCATTTAACATTATTTACTATTCACTTTTGAATTCAAGCAGAGATCTATTTTTACTCATGATTGTATTTATTAATAAATAATTGATTGCCAATTTAATATATAAATGTTTATAATTATTTATAGTTCATAGTTATCATGCTTGTAGCATTTTCAGTTGTTGGAACTATTATATTCAGTGCAACTTAAATAAGTTTCTATAGTGAAATCACTGGAACTCTTTTTGAGCTTTTCAAATTCGTAGAAATTTTTGACATATCTTGGTTCAATTAAAATAAATATATTTTTTGAAAAAATAGATATTTTAATACGGTATCCTTCAAGAATTAGTAGATATTAGTACTGGAATTGGTATAGTATTTGGACTGATCTTCATATTGTTCTTCAATTTTATATTAATTCCATATCTGTACTCAGTTATCATTGTGAACTACAACTCAATAAGAGAAGCTATGTCTATAACCACGGAAGCAATAACAGCAATAGAGTCAGAAAAATAATTCTAATTCTTGATAAAAATTTTCAATTTAATAACTTTTGCATCACCTTAGTAAGTAATGTAGTAAAAGTAGAAAGATGAAGAGAAAAAAAAGCAGAGCAAAGAAAAAGACAAATAAAGTTTGGAAAATCTAAGTGTGCATGATAAGCAAAGTCCAGATAAAAGAATTAAAGGAGGGTTTTAGTCTCACATAGACCCAAACTACAGCTATTCAGCTAATTCTCCACGAAAAAGTAGGATTGGCAATGAAACTCCTGTCACTCCTGAAAAAGTGAAAGGTTCATTTTAAAAAAATAGCAGTATGAGAGGATCTCAAATCTTTGATGAAACACACTCAAATACAAGCAGAAAGAATTCTAGAAGCTTAACTATGATTAATTCAGGTAAAAAAAACAATTAGGTTCATGTTTATGGTAACAACTAAGAAAATGGACATGCTTAATAGGGACCTGAAGTTAAGATGAAGTGGAAATAGTAACTTTAATTCAACTTTAAACAACTTGGTTTGAATGTAAATTTATTTTAAAAAATATTGATTAATTTATCTCAACTTTTATTTAACTTTGTAAAAATAGTTTTATGGATTCATTCCAGCTAAGGTAGAAGTGCAGACAAGACAATAGAGATAAGATGAAATTGTGTAAAAAATTGAAGAGTTAAAGTTTGAGAAAAAGAAGGAAAAGATAGCTGTGTAGAATAAAAGATCCAAAACTGCCAGAGAAAATATTAAGCTGACTATCATCCATATTTACTTTTTAATTGTGCTGATATTTATGGGATCTTAATAATTGCTCTACGATTAGGTATTAGAAAAGAAATAATGAATTGATATAAATATTTTTAAAAATCTTTAATAAAATATAGTGCTATAATATCAATAAAGCCATTGATAATTACTTTAGAAATACTGAAATAGTAGTCATCCAGGGCCTTAATTAATCAAAGATCACTTTTGATACAGTTTCAGAAATCAACCATCTTTATGCATGGGTTGAAAAAGTATTTTTACCACCTCTTACTCCTTAGTTTTCTACCAGCTCTTATTCTGATAGAATCGATCAGTATAATTTGGTATTTGCAGAATTTCCAGCTCGTGCCACAATTAGAAGAGCAGTAATGCATTAGAACACAGACTTTAAATTTTATAACACCTCAAGCAATCAAATGAGTAATCTTCCTCAATACATCTAAACAGCTGGAGACATGAGTTCTAGTGATAGTTATTCTGATGAATATTAGCAAGATTTTTATGGTCCTATAACTTTAAATGAATACTATTACATACCTTCAGGACCCAAATCAACTCCATATTAAAAAGGTGGCTTTGTATAGTATTTCACCACAAAAGAGACTTAGAATTACCTTTACTTACTGACTATCTACAAAGATTAAATCATTAATCATGATGTATTTAATTAGTTTTTATAATTCTCACATAAAACAAAATTAAATAAATAAAACCTAGACCGGCACAGTTGTTTTAGAATGCATATTCTATAACAAGTTTTACGATCTCTACTCATATGCAATAATAAATTTTGATATAACGACTAGTGGATATATTAGCAAGAAAATTAGTGTTAGTGTAAGATTTATTCCTTAAAAAAAAATAATTCAAATTAATTAATTAATTAAACTAAATAAAAAGAGTTTTATCATAGATTTATATTCGAATGCTAGGTTAACAAGGATTGCTTGGGAAGTGCTATTTTTCATACAAATTTTGATTTACTTTTTCCAGTTTAAGAGGGATTTCTCAGCCATTTTCATGAATGAAGAGATGAGGGCTTTAGTAAATTTATTTAATAATTAATTTAAATTGAGTGATATATCTAATTATAGACTCCACTAGATCCTGAACTAGAAAAAAAAAATTATGTGCTCTATTTGCTAAACTATCATATTGAAGAAGGAGAGTACTCTTTAGTAGGTTTGGTGAAGTAGTTACTTACAAGAACTCTTAAATTAGCTCAAAGAATTTTAATGTCGCTTAAGACATATTGCTAACAAACAACTGCTAATATCTTTTTAATTCTTGGTCAAATACTTGCCTTGATTGTAATAATTTTCTATCTTACATATGCATGCAATACAGACAGAATAAATTTTGATAGAAATAAATCTGCTACCAATTTCCAGCTAATTGGCTAATTCTCAGACTTTGCCAGTTAAATTGGAAAATATAGTGATGTAATGAGTATATTGATGTTTGTGCAATTCATGCGTATCTTGTTCTACTTTGGTTTCTCAGGTAAACTAGCCTTGGTTCTCGATGTTATTTCTAATGCTAATCTTGATGTCTTCTTTTTCTTAATTATTTTTTTCATTCTTCTGTCTGCCTTTGGATTGATCAGTATTGTCTTGTTTGGAAGTGACATATAATAGTTTTAAGATTTCCCCAATTGCATAATTGAATTATTATCTTGGTTATCTGGTGTTTAATCATTTCCAACTGAAAACACCTCTGCTTCAGCCACTGAATATATCTTTTACATTATCTTCTTAGTAAATATTATTCAAAATTATTCAAATTAAATTCAAATAAAAAAAATAGATCATTATGTAACTAATTCTTATGAGAATGTTTATTGCTATATTAGATGGATACTTTATTCAAAAAATAAGTGACAAAGATGATGTATGAATTTTTTTAAAAATATTTAAACTTATTATTAAATTAAATATGTAGCAAACTAAGGGTATCATTGATCTATTGCTTGACTTACTTCATACCTATTATGAATAAATTAGAAATAACTCTTAAGAAAAAAAACAAGATGAAGAAAAAGAGTAGAAAGATAAAACAAACAAAGGTATAGTTTTTATTAAAAAAGTAAAAGATTGCCTTTGGAGGTACTTGAATAAAGGTCTTTTATTTTTCTTGCAAATTTACTTTAGTGATGAAGAAACTGAAAAGTTAGAAAAAAGAATAGGTCTTTAAACATAAGCTGAAGAAGCAATAAAGCTTGAAATTAATTTCAAAGAAGATGATGAAAGTGAGGAGAATATTTCCCAATAAACTCTTAATGAAAAGTTAATAGATTTTAAAACATATTGGAAAGAAAAGCACAATGATCAAGATACATAAAAGGAAATATTAGATAAAAAAGATAAAAGTAGTATTAATTTCTGGATGATGTTACTTTCTGAGTCATTGCAAGTAGCTACAAATAAGCAGCTAAATTTTACAGACTACGATAAGAAAGGAAATATTCTTTATCTTAATGAGTATAGATAAATTGAATATAAAATGGAAAATTATTAAAAGGGAATTCAGACCCTAATGAATTTACCAGATGATGAAGAAAATCAAATGTAATCCCCAAGCAAAAATACAAAAGATCAATCTTCTAAATTCTCAACTAAAATTTCAAGAGTACAGACCAATATATTAGGAAATTAAGCTAGAAAATCAGTTTTAATTTTAGAAGAAAACGAAAAACCTCTAATAAAGTATGGAAAACAGCAAATAAAAAAAGATATCGAGTAAATGAAAAAGAGAAATAGAAATATTCACATTGAGTATAACCAGGAATGGAGATCCTTATTTGATAGTAAGATTATGAATGAAGTCATTGAATCTCTTTCAGGCAAAGTCTATCTTTATGAAGTCAAGAATAAAAAGAATAAGTAAATTAATTAATTTAACAAATTAACATTTTTAATTAAAATCAAGTTGAAATTTGCTAAAAAAAATAGCTAAAATTTTATTTTTTAACAAAAAAACATTCAAAGTTAATTCATTTAAGATTTGAAAAAAAAAATAATTGAACTAGCTTGGAATAAAAAAGAAACATATTTTAAAGCAATAGAAATGAAATGTTAACAAGTTGGTTATGTCCATTACTTGTTGATTTTATTTATTTTAAGAATAAATTTATAAGCAGTTACAATATTACAGTGATACAGCTATCCATAGTCATTTAGATATTATAACACATAAATAATTTGATATCTATAACAATAATATTAATGATAAACATACATTTTTTTATTGATTATTATTAAATGGAGTCTATATATTTTATTTGGCATTTTCTAAATCATCGAAATGTTCTAAAAAGAACTTAATTAAATTATATTTTAATAAACAGATTGTTTGTATAGGAGATAAATGACTTGATTGAAAATTGGAACTTTGATGGGTTGTTAAATAGTATTTATAGAACAACAGAATATCTTATTCTTAGTAGAAGTAAAAAGAAGAACGAATTCAAATTAATTAGCCATTTATTCTACTGCCTTTTATATTTCTTCTACAATTTAAAATGCGTTTAGTTGAATTTAGAGAAAAATTAAAAGGTTAACATTAACAAAATTATTGATTTTGATCCATATGAGGATGACAAAGAAATTTAAGAAGCTTAATGTAACATTAAATTTTTTGTCTGATATAAATTAATTTTTAAATATGAAAACAGTAAATTTATCTGCTAGAGATGTAAGCACTTACTTAGTAGACATTGATATTTAATAAGATGCTGGTTTATCTTACTAAAATATTAAAAACTCGCCTTAAAAAGATAATATTTAATTAGAAATGATAAATCTTCAAAATTTAGGTAATTCTCCTTCAAAATCTAATGCTTTGCCACCTGGCTTAAAGAAAAGAGAAGGAAAATTAGGCGCAATTTTAAATTTACACGATGAAGATAATAAACATAAATTACCATAAAAAACTCACAAAACCTTGAGTTAAATAGAATTGCTTTAAGTATTTAAAAAATGTGAACTGATTATTCATTTATGGAAGTAGACATCATTATCAGATAAGTAAAAACGAAAATCTATCTTTTTAATTAATAATCACTTATTTATAAAAAAGAGTTCATTTATGGTTTGGTAGTGACTTTATTAATCCTTATCTTCCTCATTACTTGAAATAAGTCTTATGGTAATTTTTTTAGAAAATTCTTTCTTTTATTAATAATTTGTATTTATTTAATGACTAATGTAGGCACAATTCAAATTTCTTGAAAGAAACTTTTTTACCATTTCAAAAGAAACTTGATTTTAACTTAGATAAATATTTCTCAGGCACAGAAGTTTCAAGACAAGAAATATAAAATTTATGGTTATCCTTAGGTAAGTTCTCATTTTCTTAATATAAATTAAAATTATAACTTTAAAACTAAGACAATTACATACCGCCTTAAGAAGATGTCGATGATAAAGAATAAAAGCAAAAATAGAAAAATAGTTAAAAAAAAGCTCATTAGGCTGATAAATCCTCCTTATTAAATGAAAATAGCCAAAGGAATTAAGAAATGAAACCTTTAATGGATCTTAAAAAGAAGCTACAAATGGAAGAAAATGGAGATTTGGATACTTTTTAAATCAATGAAATAAAAGACATGCATTTGATGTTTATTCAAATGGTTGTTCGTGATGAAACTGATCGTGTGGGAGTGCTTTATAAAAAGGATACTCTATCTGAGAAATATAAATTCTTAAAAAGTTATAAAAAAGTAAAGAATGATCACAAAATGGTTATTTTCCATTTAATGACAATAGAAGAAAAAATTAGATTAACTTTCTTGAACATGGATGATATAGTTTCAAAATTTGAAGTAACCTAATCGTTTATTTTAAAAAGTTTTTTAAATTATTTCTTATTATTTATAAATAGTTTTTAATGATCATTGAAGAGAGCTACGAGAGTGTTATGAATATAATTAAGCTCGATAAAGATTTAAATGATGAAATGCGTTAATGGATCTTTGATTTTTACTATAACTTTGCTTAGTAAGATTTATTTTATGACACTTTAATTCTTGATAGTTTTATAAAAAATAAACAGGTATAATAGTTACCACACAGCATACAAAGTTAAAAAGTAATTTTAGGCCTATACAGAAAAATCTGAAGATGTCTTTTAGTAATTAATTATTTCCTATAATATATGTAGTTTCTCAAAATAATTTTTAATAATAAAATTAGATATATAAGAGATTTAGAGAGAGCAATAATTAGACTAGACTCGCTCATTGAAGATAATATTAAAATATTAAAATAATACATTTGAAAATTTAAATATTTTAAGTGAAAATAGCTTAAAATTCTCTTTTTTTATCAAAAAATAAATACGAAATTGTATATCTAAAAATAAAATCTTCAATTAATATACTAATAAACTAGATTAAAAAAATAACATTTTCAAAATTTTTAGTATTATTAATCTTTTATTTTTTAAAGAATTATGAATAAATAAATATTATGTATTTATTATACTTTTACTATTATTTGAGAAATAATGTATTGCAAAAACTTGTTTTAATTGCAAAGATTAAATATATTTATTTATATTTACCAAATATTTAAAATAATTATTTAAAATTAATGTCTTTTAAATATTAAAATCAGCAGATTATTGATAAAATATCAAGCAAGTTTAGATAAAAAACTATCTTAAAAATAAAAAAATATTTTATAAATTAAAAAATTATGATTTTTATCATTCCAAAATTCTAAAGAAAAAAGCAATAAAATATTATTTAAATTTAGAATTAGTTACTTGATTTTATAATGCATTAGAGATATTTTTAACAAATAAAATAATTTGTAATTCTAAAAACCATATGTGCTTGCTTCACTTTCTTGAATTAGTTTATTAAAAATTTCTTTATTTATTTTAAGATAATATTTTCTGTTAAAATATATGATTTTATTTAAAATAAAAATATTTAGCAAAAAAAATAAATAAATAAATTTTTTATTGGATTTCAATTAAAAATAAAAGCATAAAAAAATGCAGAGATTAAATAATAAGGAAAATCACGTTAAATAAATATTTGTGAAGAAGCAAAAATAGTTTAGTTAATTCTGATTTAAATTCATAAAAAATGGTTTTTAATAAAAAATTTTAATAATGAATATTTGTTTGTTTTAGATAGATTAATGCTAATTATTATTTTATATATTTAAAATTCCTATTCAATTTAATTGTAACTTAATGAGATGTAAACGTGAGGTATTCAATTAGCTAGAAATAAGATTCTAATATGTATAAATTGATATCAGGTTCTAATTTGTTAATTAAACATTATTAATAGCCAATAATTCAGATTTGAAGGAATTTATTTATTTGTTTTTACAGATATGAGATAAATTTTTTTGGGGGATTTATTAAATAAAAGTAGATGATTACTTCAAGACAATATTTTAAGAAAGCGGGAATGGTGTAAAATTGAAAGATAAATTATTCTAAAAATACTTCTTAACTATTTTTAAAGAAAGTCAGAGTAAAAGAAAAATTGAATGTGTAGATTAGGAGATAGATATAAGATAAATACAATTCACTATTTGTTTTAATTTATGTACGAATGAATGCATATATAAAGAAATGAAAAAACAAATTTAATGGAATATGTAAAAGACTGTTTTACTTGGATGCTAATCAAAGAATATTAATATACAAATCAAGCAAGCAAGCGAGTGAGCAATTAATAAATAAATTGCTTGCATATAAGTTATCTGCTTAAACTAATTTATATATTTTTTCTTAATCTTTATTTTGAAGAAATCGATTTACTAACTTATCAATCAATCAATCAATCAATAAATATTATAATTAACTTAAAATTAATTATATTTTTGGTAATCATATAAATATACATTAAGGGTATATTGTACTTATAAAAATAGGATATAACAACAAAAAATATAGGACAGATAGATAAATTCTTACCTCCCTTTTATTTTATAAAAAAGGCAAATCAAACAATAGCAATTATTCTTTCTTAACTACATTCTTAATAAAAACGTAATTTTTTATGAAACCCAATCGTGAAGCTGTTCGAAATATTAGAGTATTGTCTTAAACATCTGGAAATTAGGATCTTAATAGGCAATCATTGACTAATTAAAATAATAACAGTATGAATATTGTTAGTAATAACATCAATAGTAGTTAGCAAAATAATAGTAGTTTTGCTCATACTAGTGGTGATGCTTCAACATCTATAAATACAAGACCAAATAACTCCAGTTCAGTCAACAAAAGCAATGCTGCTCCTCATAATTAATAAAATTAGCTCAACTATACTAATGGGTTTTCAGCTGCAGCTGATAACTCAAACAAGACTTAAAATTCGTTGTCTCCTTTTAGTAATAAGAATACTAGAGTCTTGAAGGAAACAGTCAATAATAATTAAGCCAATCAAAGCAGTAACCCTATTCATTTGATAAATAGCACTGGAGGTATTTCCTTTTTAAATGGATAACCTTAACTGTAGCAATAGTAGCAAAGTTTACTATCCGAATAAATGAAAAAGCTCAAAGAAGATATGCAACGTAAAGAGAGGATTAAAAAAATGCAGCAAGAAAAGCTAACTGGAAGTATAGTGGTAGGATAGCAAATGTAGCAAAATGGAAGTGGTAACAAGTAGACTATTTAATCATCTTAGCAATAATAACAGAGAAATTCTCATCAACACATTTAACAGATTATTTAGCAATAGCAGTAATAGGTCTAGCAATAATAACAACCACCACCTCCAAAGTAAGATTTTAGGCAAGAAATAGAACGTAGATTTTAAAGATCAAATGTAAATAAAACTTTTGTTTTTCCTCGTAAAAAAAGGAATGGTAATTTAAATACGATATCTGGTGGAGAACCTGTTGAAAGTAATTATAGTTCTAGTGATTCTTCTTTGGATAGCATAAAAGACGTTACTAAATACGATCTAAGATCATAAAATAATAAGGTTAATAACTAAAGAAGGGTTTAGCGTAGTACTACAGATCATTCTCTGGGAGGAACAAGACCTTTAGTTTCAGACAGTCCTGAAATTAAAAATACTTAAAACTAAAACAATATAAATAACCAATCAATTAGTTAATTTAACAAAAATAGCTATAAGCAACAACAGACAATTAACAGCTCATCTCAACAAGTGAAAACTGAGGGAGATGAATAACAAACATAAAACGCTAATTATGCTAGAGCTCACTCATCTATTTCTAAACCCGTTTCTATTATCAATTAACAATAACAGCAATAATAAGTAATTTTAAATAGAGAAAATTAGCAGTTTTCTTCTCTTAATTAAAAATTACTTGGAAGTGTCTTAGTTGGTTAACAACTATAAAAAAATGATTCTTCAGTTCAGCAGCCGTTTTCATAGACGAACGGATTTTTATCTAATTCAAATACAAAGCCAATTAAGAGAGGAGAGATTGCAAAAAGTGCTAATAAATCTTACGATCATAAAATTTAAAATGCCTCTACAACATTCACAACAATTTAATCTAAAAGCAGCAACTCTCGTAGACCTTAACAATCATAAGGATTTGATAATACGAGAGATTACTAAGAGAGCATAACGAATCCAAGATATGCGACAGAATTTTCTCCAGAAAAGAAATCCAACATATCTGATTTTCTAAATAATGTCTCAATATAAAATAATTAATCTAGTATAAATTATGATTCCTACAACAGGCAACACAGCAAAAGCTAAAGTGGAAATAAAATTAACAACGCACAAGTAGTATTTAACAAGAACTAAGTGTCACTGACTAAAAAGTAATTTTACATTTAACAAAATTAAAACCAAAGTAATAATTTTAACCATAAATTTAATAGTGGTGGTAGGAATACATAGAATAATATGAGGATTTTCTAAATGAAAAATGACTAGCTATAAAAAATATACAAATCAAATATAAAAAGAAATGAATATCAATAAAATAATCTTTCTTAAGACAACTATTCTGCGATGAGAGTTCAAACTGAAGGGTCTGAACCTTAAAATAAAAATAATATTTACAATAAAACCTAATAAGATATATACAAGAAATTCAAAGTTAGCTAGGTACCTTAACAAAATAACTTAATAAACCAAAATGTGTTCTCCTCACAATAATAATAGTAATTGTTCAATTAAAATAATATTTCTTTCAAGAAGTAAAAGCTCCCAGTTCTCTGATAAAATAATTTAAATTGCTATTAATTAGATAATTCAAAATTTAATTGATATTAGAAAATTAAATCTAGAAAATTTCTTAATAATTTTAAATTCACAAATGTATCAAACAAAATTGAAAAAAGCCTTAAAATATTTAATTAACTTATTAATAAATAAACAAATAAACAAACACAACAACAACAACTAAAATAAATAATAAAAAATACATAAATTGAAAAAATATAAATTGATGCATGATAAATTAGAGATATAATAATAAATATTGATTATCAAATTATATTAATTGGTATAATAAACGCAATAAATAATTATTGTTTGTCTTTCTTCTTTCTTTCTAGCTAGAACGATTTAAATATATTAATTAACTAATTAACTAATAACACTTGTAAAATAATTTTAATTCATTTTTTAGTAATTTTTGATTGATAAGCCTTTAGAATAAACTGAAATCTCTTGCTCTTTTAAATCTCTTAAAAAGGCTTTCTAATTATTAACTTTCAAATTCATAGAGAAAATCTAAATTGAATTATTCATTAAAGATGGCTCGATTATCTATTAAGTTCTTGCAAGATATTTTCCCATTTGCTTTTATAAAATTATTAAAATAATATTTTTTGTTGTACTTCTTTAAGTAAATATGTATGTATATATGTATAATATTTTATTGATGAATAATAAATAGTATTAACATTAATTATTTATTACCTTAATTCAAATTCTAGACCACTTTTTTCTTGGAAAAGTTTTTGTAAGATTGGATCCTATTCATATATTTTTTGTAATTTTTCATCCTCTTCTTCAATTAATGGTAATATCCTCTCTCCTACATTTGCATTGTAATTCTAGTATTACTAATCATCTAATTTATATATATAATATTTTACTATAAAATTAACTTTTTTTATTTACTTTGGTATTTTTTTGGCTCATTATAATTTATTTAAGACTGCTCATGCATTGATTGACTATAACTCAGATTTGAAGCATTATTATGTTGATAACTTGATTGCAAATCTTATTAAACATACTGTTAAGTTCTATTCACTAACAAATTATTTATTTATCCTTAACTCATTTTATTGTATGATTAAGAATTATCTGACTAACTTTAAGTTTACAAGCTTTAGACTAGCGGTTAGGTTACGCTTTTTTAATTATTCTAGCGATGATTTTGAGGATTTTTATTAAAACTATCTTATAGAATCTAACCTTAAATCTGTGTATTTAATATTGGGGATGGAGAAGCCCTTTTATTTATCTGCTGAGAAAATGTGTTATTACTATTAGATACTGCTTGTGATTGTCTTGGACTTTTCTAAAATATGCTTTATTCAAGAAAACTAGCTTAGAGAGACTAGTTTTCATTAAATATGCTGATAGTATGGTTTTCATCTGGAATACTGTTTAAACGGTGGTCATTTTGAGGATGATGATCTGGTGATATATTAAATACTTCACTGTCCATGTCTGCAATTTCGTCATTGTCAACTCCAAATTATTGGCTGTAGCTTTATGGTTTTCTTCTGCCAATAAAATTCTCAGATTAATCATTGATTATTATATGTTCTTTAGTAGTAATGGTATCTTCATCGTAAAAGAAATTTTGATGATCTTGAGAGTACTCCAATTCACTTTCTCTCCCTTATTAGTACTGAATTTAGTTTTAATTTTATTAATACTAATTTTGTTTATCAGCTTTTTGCTAAATTTGATCTTATCCTTCTTCATCTTCATCCTTACACTTTTACAGATCAAAATTATTTTTAAATATTTATTTTAGCTTTTTTATATTTTCTTTAAAATTGATTTTATTTTAAGAAATTTATTCTAATGCCTTCAAGCTTTCGTCTTCTTGTTTTTCCACTTTTCTATTTTTAATTTATTCATTTTACATATTTCTTTCTTTTATGGGTATAAGATTCTTTTAGTTTTTTTTATTTTCTGATTCTTCATCATTTTCTTAGTTGATTTTGTCGTTTTTAGTTTTAATTTAATTGTTAACACCTTTGTTGGTCTTTTATAATGGATTTATTATATTTTTAGGAGTTTTCACATCCTCTTCACTACTTTCGCTTGAATTATAAATTGGATGCTTTTTATTAATTTTTTTAGTTTCTTTAGTATCAATTTCTTGTGTTCTTTGATTATCCTTTTTATTAGGAACTTATTCAATTTTCTTTGGTGATTCTTCCTACTTTTTAGTTTCAGAATTTCTATTAAAAATTCTGGTTTTTATTCTTTCTATTTCCATATCAGCATCATGCTCATCTATTTAATTCATTGAATTTTTGTTTTATGCACTTGGAGAAAGTCGTTGTTTTTTTATTTCGTTTTGTTTACTCTCAATAAATTTTTCTTTAAATTCTTTAGTTGTTTATTACAGCTGATTGTTATTATGTCTTGCCTACTCTTATTATAAATCTAATTGATTTCCCTATCTACTTAATCTAATAAAAATGCTATTTAAAATATATTTTTTTTTATCTTTCAAAATATTTACACTTTGTTTTTGATTTTTTGAACGATTGAATCTGGATTAGATTCATAGTCTAAGCTATCTTGAATTTGTAATATTCTCTGGTTTTAATTTAGTTAACTTAAGGCTATATCACCTTAAGAAATTGAATCAAAATTTTATCTACTTGAATTAGCAGAGTTACCTGCAGTTGAATCAGGAATATTCAAATGCTTTTGAATTTCCTTTAAAGAGAAATCCATTTTATATTTAGTTTTCATTTTATTAAAAATATTGTCTATCGTACTGATCACTCTATGACCTTTTGAATGATAATCATCTTCGTTTTCGTAATTATCTTCTTGATAATCTTTATGTTGTGTATTCCCTTTTAGTTTAATATCGCTTTAATTTTACAACTCATTTGACTCGACTTATTGTTAAGTCTAATAAGAATTTCTGCCACTTTCTTCTATGTGTTAATATTTTTTCTTTGTGTTTGAATTCTTTTTATTCATTATATCATGATAGCTATAGTCAATTTCTTCCTTTATCAAATTTTATATATTTTTATTTCCATCTTAGTAAGTTCTTTAAGAGGGAGGAGATGTAACATAGGATTTAGCCTAGCCTGATTTAATTCCAATAATATCTGCTCGCTGTGGTGTTTCCATAATTTTTGATTCCACCGAAGGGTTATCATTTAATGAAATATTGTTATCCCTAACAAAATTAGCTAAAAAATCTGAATGCTACTTTAATTTTTAGAAGTTGTATTGCTGCTTAGCTGAGATATCTGATATAGAACTTTAATTTTCTGAAAGTTAATCAATAGAATTCTAAGCATTCATTTATCAAGATAGTCTAAACAGTTCTTATGACTTATTATTAAATAATATCTTTTGTAAAAAATATAAAGGTTATCTATAATGAATGAATCAATTGGCTGAAAATAATCAATAATCTGAAACAAATTAAATATACAAATTTTCAAAATTTTTGTTTTTTTAAAAATACTTTTTGCGAGCTACTTCAAATTTAAAAGAAAAATGAAGTAAAAAATATTTGAAATTGCTGACAGGCAATAAAGTTCTAAACAAAAAATAAATTTATTTGCTGATAAATTATTTCAAGACTTTTGAAATGAATTAAATGTAAATTAAATATTAAGCTTGAATGATCTGTATCAGCTTTACAGGTATTTACATGAAAAATGTGCTATTTTTAATGTGGGATTAGAAAAATAAATTTTTAATATACGTTTATTTGATTCAAAACCTTGATTGATATCAAAAAGTATGTCATGTTAACTAAATCAAATTAAAAAAATTAAATAAAAAAAAAAGGTTAAAAAGACTTAAACTTAGTTGCACTATGATAAAATTTCCTTTTTAATAAACAATTAAAAATAAATAAATAAATCTACTTAAAATTTTATTTAAAAAATTACAAAAACAAAGCAAATTAATCGAAAGAAATTATTACAATTTTAAAATTTATTTTCTTCTTATTTCTCTAAAAATAGTTTTTTATAAAATTAATATTTATTTTGGGTTGCATTGCAAAAACTAAAAGAAGGAAGGCTAGATCTTTAATTAGCTTTACTTTTTGTTAATATTTAAACTTATAATTTCTGATATTTGTTTGACTGCGACGATTTCAGTTAGGGATAGAACTTATTTTAATTATATAGAACACGATTTTTTATCTAGAAAATTTTTTATCCAAGAAATAATTTTTATTCTATTGATGTATTTTTTATTCAGTAAGACTGAAATAGCCATTAATAAAATATGCCATCAATATGGCAATAATTTCTTTTGGGATCTTTCCTATTTTAAATATATAAGGCATGTATGTAATAGCTGTCCTTAATTTAAATTTCCCAAATGCACTCTAAAAATTGAAAAAAATTTACTGATCCTTTTTGCTAAATTTCAGCTAGTTGCTAAAATTTATTTAGGCTTTCTTTAATTTAAAGCAATAGTATAGATAACAATTGACTAAAATTAGGTATTTTTCATTGTTACTATTAAACCATACAACAGTATATAGAATTTTTTATTTCTTCACATACTTTAGTTCAGTTATCAAAATTTGGTGGAGATTCTTATCAGTGTACTTATTGATTTATATAGAATATATTTCTAAAAATTGCGTTAGATTTATTATTATTAACAATCATTTAATTAATAATGAGTACATTAAAAATCAATCATTATATAAAAAAAATATACAGATTATAGATTTGCGTTAAGACTCATTAATATTATTGTTATTATTTAATCAAATCAATCAATTAATATGTGATTATAATATCAAAAAAAATTTAATTCAAAACCAAATAAATAGGCATATTAATTTAAGACACCATTTACAAATATCAATTACCATTTAACACGATTCTTACTCATTTAATACTTTTATTTCGTATTGATGACTTCAACTATGACTTTATCCTCCACTGAAATAGCCTAGCAAGTAATATATAAGCTTTATAAGGCATTCATTTTGTGCATCAAACCCTCATTTTTATGCAATCCATTATAATGGCATACTTTTTAATTTCTATTAAAACCTCAAAATTCATCAATTTTCTCAACTTTCGCTCTCTTGAAAATTCACAGCATGCTAAATAAAAGCATACTGCTGATTTTTATGAGGATTAAACCTATCTTTTATAAGCTAGCTATCCATTTAAGAATATATAATAATTGCATTATAATAATAGTCGCCTAAGCCAAGTTGTAAAAAGAGACCTCAGCTTTCTTTGTAGGTCAACTTTTTAAATATTTAGAAGGTAGTTGACAAAGAGGATTAAGAATAAGAAGAGTAAGCGATTTCTAAATCTGCTCACAAAATAAAGAGTATTGATACTTTCAGCTTCAAAGAAATATAATCAGCAGAACACCTTAAGAACCTCTACGATAACTACCATCACTTTAAGACTTACTATGATACATCAATGAGAAGATGCAATAGACCCTAAATGGAAGACCGGGTAATAAAATTTCTATCATTTAAATTAATAAAAAGCAAAATTATTTTTAAAATTGAAAATAAGATTTAAAATATAAATAAAATAATTTTTTTTTTATGAATAAAGTATTGTGCTTTGCTTTAATAAAAATAAAACCAATTCAAAGAGAGCTTCTTCGGTGTTTTTGATGGACATAAAAATTATGAAATATCAAACTTTTTAAAGAATAATCTATATCAATCAATACAAACATAAAATTGCTACGAGCAAAATATCAAGGAGAGCATTATATAAGGTAAAAATGTTTGTCTATTTTTAATTAATCTAATGAATCAATCAAACTAAATCTATTTTTAATGTCTTTATTATATATAGCTTCTTTAAATCTGGACAAAGAAATATAGGAAATGATTAAAGTTAGAAATTTAAAAGGAGGATCAACAGCATTATGTGCTTTGATAAGGAATAAAACAATAAATTTATTAAATGTTGGTGATTCTATTGCAGCTCTTATCTCTTATGATGGAATCAGATAAATAAACGAATAGCATCGTCCCAGTAACCCGAAGGAATAAGAAATTTTAATTAAAAAGGGAGCAGTGCTCTTGGAAAGAAGTGGAGTCTCAAGAATTAATGGAGAGCTAGCAATTTCTAGGTCTTTTGGTGATAATGAATTCAAAGAGTTTATCACTTCAATGCCTGACGTATACAGCTTTGATATTTCAAACAGTGACTAATATTTGCTTCTAGCCACAGATGGATTTTGGGATGTAATTTGAATCAATAATTATTTTAATATTGACTAAGAAAATAATTAATATCTATAATCATTTTGATAATTAGGTAATTAATTTGGAAGAGGTAAACTACTTTATTAAACAGTGGGAAGAAGAATAGAAAGATAGAGAAAACATTGATAGTCTATCTTCTTATTTAATAAATCAAGCTTGTACAAAAATTACTAATTTTAAGAAAGACAATATGACCGTTTTAGTAGTCGATTTGCAATATTTAAAATCAGATTAACCTTTACTGCTTTCAAGATATAGTTTGGAGTGAAAATAATTAATTTTAATTATTTTCTTTTAAAATTAGATACAAATCTATTCAATAAATATATAAATAAATAAACAAACAAACAAATGAACTTGAATTTCTTATTTCTAAGAAATTCTTTCAAATTTTGAACAATAAATACTGACGATAATATATTTATAATTAAAATAATTTTTACAAATGTAAAATGTTTATTTATTAAGCAATTTTCTATTTACCTTTGCTTAGCATTTAAACTAATTATATTTTAGGATTGTTTTCACTCACTAATTTAACTAAATGACTGACTGACTGAATTATTTCATATAAATATTATGCCTTTCTCTTTCATTTCTTAACTATCTAACCAACCAATAAAATTCTATATAATATTTAGATCTAGTGCTATACCAAAACTAATATAGAGAATACTACCACTTCTTAAATCATTTCTTATAATTTATAGGCTCAAAATTTATAATTAAAATTAAATTAAACAAATTATGTAATAGATAAATTCTAATAATGTTTTTTTATTAATTTTAAGTTGTAATATTAGATATTAAACTACTTATTTTATTGATTTATTAACTCATTTTTTTTTAATTTTTAATTTAAATTTTCAAAAAATAAAAATATTTAACAAAAAGAATGGTGCTGTGTTGCCAATATCCTATTTTTTGTTTGAATTAAAATTAGATTACTTAAATAAATTGTAGACTAAACAAGTATTATAATAAAAAAAATCTTTAATATTTTATAAGTATTTAGCAAAAACATTTTTAATTTACAAATCTATTCGCAAATATTATTTTAAATCTTAAATAAATTTTTAAATTATGAATAAATTATTAAAATTTTAACATTTATATTTTGTTTTATATTTTGTTTTCCAAATTCTTAAATCATTTTTTAGCCTTATCAAGATACAAAATATCAAAATTAATTAAATTGAATTAAAATTACATTTAAATATATATACCAACAAAATATATTTCCCGCTGTAAACAATAGCACTATTGGTTACTCAATTTTATGATTTTGTATGATTATTACTAAATGTTCTTTTACTTAAATCAATAATCTATTAAATAATCAATTGTTTTTCATGCAAATGCATAAACTTTAAATTTTTTTATTTAAATCATAGGTGTTTAAAATAATGTGTAGAAGATTTATTTATAAAAGAAAAAAAAATTTTAATTTATATTTATAGATATAATAAAAATAAATTAGAAAATCAATTATAGCTATTATTTGATGAAATATGGGGTGACTGGCTTTGGATTTTAAAATTATATTTGTATGTAGTTAAGCTAATTTTATTTATAATATTTTGCTGTGACGTAAATTCTGAAGTTCCATTTAATTTTTTAATATTTTATCAAGTAAAGAAACTATAAATTACGGACGGTCCTGCGTCATTTGTGCTAAAAAATATTCTAATTTTTTATAAATTTTTTGATTTTCTTTACATTCTACATATAGTTAAAACTTGTTTAGGTATTTAATGACGAAGTCTTTTAGGAATCTAATTAATTGATTAATTAATTAATTAATAATTAATATAATTGATAATCCAGAATTTCTACAGCTCTACTTTAAAAATAGAAACAACGATAGCAAATATAAATAAATAATAATATATTAATTATTAAAACAAAACATTAAAAGCAATTTTTAGAAATGCCTTCCTCTATATCAGACACAACTTGCTCAACTCCAGAAAATGATACAGTTGAGAGAATTATTAAGAATGATACAGTTCGCTATGTTAGAAAAGGTATAGCAAGCTTAACAATTTAATGCAGAGAATCATGATAATAATTATTCGTTTTTTAAATACAAAAGGGTATGGACTCTTCTTTGCTATTGTTATTTTCTTATCATTCTTTTACTTTGGCCCTATCTTACTGAAAGCTGCTTGGCCATTCTACCTTTCTTTAGGAGAGCGTAAGTATTTCAAGTTTAAGCTAAATTTAAAAAAAATTATAATATACAACAGCTAAATATATAATCTTCTTTGCTTAGTTTTTATTCCCATCCTTCATGTACGCCTTAGCTAACTTAATCATGTGGTTCATATATGTTTCTGAAATTCCCTTCTTTGAGCGTTACCGCATATGGCCTGAGGTAATAAACCATCATTCAAAAGCTTCAAAATTATTTATTTATCCTCCATCTAAGCACTCTTTGTTTTTATTTAGCATGAGTTGATAATTTAGCAAGAAAGGAATAAAGCAAAAAATCAAAAAAAAAGAGAAAAGAATATTAATATGCAATTTAAGCAAAAATATTGGCAAAATTTACTCTCTTTCATGATTTAAATATTAATAGTTTTTCTACTTATTATTAAATCAACTAGCTATTTTCCAACTCAATTCTTTAAAAGTTAACTAGCAAATTATACAAAATTTTATAGTAGCTTCTGTAAATTTGATGTTATAAAGTTTAAATTTCAATCAATAATTAAATTTCCTTTTCTAGCCATATTCAATATAGACAATTATTGATTGGAAGTACTTTTTTCTTTCTTCCTTCTATCGATAATCGTTGATCAAAATTTTTAATTTTGATAGCAGAATGGCTATTTTTAAATGATTAAAATTTTTTCAATTTAATCTCCAATAAAATAATTTCCACAAAAATAAATGATTTAAATCAAAGATTTTTTAAAATTAAATAACTATTTTAATTATTTAATAGAAATAATGGCCTTGGTAAAAAGACCCTGTTGCTTGGAGAGTAAAGCTAAGAAAAACTTTAAAAAACCTTTTCATTAACTAATTTATTGTTGCCCCTGCAATGGCTGCTTTTGAGTTGTTTGTAACAGGATCAAAGTGTTAATACTCTTTAGAATCTTTCCCAGATCATATCACTATTATTAAGTAAATTACCTTCATGATGGTTGTAGAAGACTTTTTCTTCTATTGGGGTCATAGAGCTTTACATACTCCTTATTTCTATTAGTTAATTCACAAAACTCACCACGAATATTACAATGCTATTTCAATTTGTGCTGAGTACGCTCATCCCATTGAATTCGCTGTTGCTAATGTTTTGACTACATCAGCTGGTTATTTAATCCTTGGATCTAGCGTTCACATGTCTACCTTCATTTTATGGTAATTTAGCATTTAAATCATAAATACTTTAATTTCTCTTAAAAAATTAAATTTATAAATAGATAATTTGTAAAAAATAAATTTCTTTAATATAAATATTAAATCATTTTTTAATTTAAATTAATATTAAAAGTTTGTTTTTTCAATCTAATAATTTAATTTTTTTAAATAATAAATAGGTTAGGTATTAGAGTTTTTGAAACTATCGATGGTCATTGTGGATATGAATTTTCTTGGAGTCCATACAGATTACTTCCTCTTAGTGGATCTAGTGAGTATCATAATTATCATCACTCACATAATATTGGTGTATATGGATCATTCTTCACTTACTTAGATACCATCTTCAAAACTAACAAAGACTACTTTGCATATAAGGCTCGTAAAGAAAGAGTAATTAATTTATTTATTTATTTATTAAAAACAATTAAATAATCAAAATTCATTTAAAATTTAGAAAGAAAGAGCTTTAATTGAAAGCAGAGAATTCTCTAAAGCCAAGATTGATCCTAATGAGCTTAATGAGAAACTAAGCAGCTTAAGCTAGCTCTAAGAATAAAAAAATCAATGATTGTTACAATTCAATAATATTTATATAAATTATTTTTTATTTAATTTGTAAAATTATTCTTATTTTAATGTTGTTTATTTTCTTAAATATCTTAAATTATTGCTTAAGTTTGTTTTATCCTTTCATAGATTAATTTTTTACTTTTTTTCTTCATTTCTTCCATTTAGAAAAACTTTAAGATTTTTTAAAAGCTTTTTCAATTTATTCATAATAAATTATTTTAATTTTAGAAATTATTTTTTCTATTAATTTTTGAAGATTTTTTGAAAATTTAGTGTGAATAAAGCAGCCATTGATCTATTCAAATATATTCAAAATGAATAATATTTCAAGTATCATTATTATCATGAGAGTTTTCATTTGAATTTTACAAAGGTCATTTAAAAAAAAACAATAATATATTTGGAGTGTTAAACGAATATAATATTAAACATTGATTTTTAAATTTCTCTTTGGTAAAATTTTTGATCGCTGAATAATTAAGAACAAATTTTAATTATAAAGTAGAAGAAAAAGATATAAAAAAAGATGGGTTGCAACTAGAGTTAAGATAATCAACAAGTTTCGCACTTTTAACAATAACAATACCAATATTAGCAATAGCAAATAATTTAAAACTAAGAATACCAGTAGCAAATAAAGTTGTTATGGAATAACGAATAGTTGAATAGGAACGATTCTGAAATGAATTTTAAAAATATTAATTGCCAAGTCCCTAAACCACAAGCAGATAAAAATAATCAAACCTTGCAAAAGAACAATAGCGAATATTAGCTATTAAGGAAGCAATCTATTCTCAAAAAGACATAAAAAATAATATATGAAAATTTATTATGCTCGTAATAAATGTAAAGCAACTAAGCTCTTACTACTAGAAGAAATTATAATCCAGAAAGATAAGATACTTAATTTAGTGAATATAATAGATAAATTACATAACCAAATATCGAAGATGATACAAGCGAGGAAGAGTATGATTACAACCAAGAAAATTATAATCCCAACATTCCTTAAAAATAAATTTAAAAAAATGAACAAGAAAAATTAAATTTGAAAAGCTTAAAAAGCAATCACTAAAAAGCTCCAAGTGTTTATACTATGCAAGATAAAATTAATGATCATTTGAAGTAGTTTAACAGTGGAGGGTACGGAAGTTAATAAAGTAAATAAAATCTGAATAAAAATACTCACAAAAAGAAATCTTCAGTTGTTCAAAGCACTGTATAGAATGCTAACTTAACCAATAATGAGCACTAAGAGGAAGTAAAAATGTGCCAACCAAAACACATTTAAAAAGTTAATCCTACTAAACCTAAGAAATTTATATCAGAAACTTAAAATATTACTAAAGTTGATTAGGAGAGAATAGTCTAAAACTAACAATAATAAGACATTAATTAGCAATAACAAAAGTAATAGCAGTAAAGAGTTCTGAATTTTTAAAATAATCTACATCTGCTAACAATGAGAAAATACTCTTCTAATGAGAGTTCCTAAAATACCTCCTATCAAAAAATTACTTAAAGATATAATAATTAATTGAGTTAAAATAGCAGCTACATATTTAACCAGAGCAACAGCTTGCTTAATTTTAGAACTGGCAAGACATATGAATAATGTCGCTAGCTTTACGCTGAGATAGAAGAAGCTGTCAAAAATAGATGTTCTGTGCACCAATTTGAAGCGTATCATAAATTTAACACTCTAATAGATAAAATAACTCAGAAAAATGGTGAAATTAAGGTATTTGTAATTACAGATACATCCTCTTAGTTTACACTTTCAAATAATTAGTCAATGCAAAAAGCTCAGAATTCCACAAAATTTATGGGCACAGGTCTCATTCAAAAAATACAAAATGAGATAGTAAATTTTGAGTAATTTGATTTGATAGAGAGCTATCTTGATTAAAATTGCATTTCGTATGATAGAAGATTCTTTGCAAAATGTGTAAATAATGTCAAACAACTAGCTTCTCTCATAACTCAAATCAATTTTGTATTCAATTATAACACAAAAAATGTCTTAAACCAGTCATCATCATAGAGCCGCTTTTATAATAATAAAGGTAATGTTGCCACATATAAAGTAGGAGAGTCATTTTCTATAGAAATTAAGGTACAAAGACCATTCGAAGAAGAATAGCTTAATGCATTATCAAAGCAGCACACAGAATATGAAAACATTTATGAGTGGTATAAGATAAACTAAGCAAGTGCATTAGGGTATGGATTTGTGGTAAACTCATGTTTTAGAGATGAAATTTATACATTTTACATTTATCACGATGACAAAAATGTCAACTTATAAAAGGCTCTGTCAGCTTTCTCAATGTATGGAGCTTCAATGAACCATTAAGTACAATAAAAATTGGAAACAATAATCCCTTGCAACGATTTTGATATAGATTTTCACTTTAATGAATTTGGTCTAGTAAACATAAAGCTCAATCTAGGAAAGCTTTCTTCATTTAATGAAAAACAACTTTTGAATCTTTACCACACTTAAATCAGTAATTGCGGATCAGTTAAATCATTCAGGGGTATTGAAAGTACTTTCTCCCAAATAAACAATTTTTTAAAGAGCAATCATGAATAACAATCATTTAAAAGCTCTTCAAACAAAAATTATTCTACAGGAACAATAAACGGCACTTCGCAATCCAAAAACAGCTAAAATAGTAAATAATCTTCTTTTTCTAAAGAAATGCTTCTGTCAAATTAACAATTTAATATTTTGAACACTCTAAACAATAATTTTAATTCAAATTCCCACTATGTTATAGAATTTAACAAGTAAGGCTTTTAGTTATCGAAATCAGACTAGATAGGATAAGATGATTCAGCGTCAAATACACAAATTCTAGTTTGTGAGCAGTTTAAATGATAAACTTTTTTCTTCATTTTTTTTTGTTTTGTTTTGTTTTTCATTCACCTATTGATTTTGTATTCATTTTGTTTTTCATTCACCTATTTATTTTGTATTCGTTTTTTCAAAAATCTTCATATAAAATAAATATAAAAAGTAATTTAAATATTAATATTGAGATGAATATTTGTCTGATAAATTTTAATTTATATAAATATTTATCAATAAAAAAACCTAAAATGTATTAAATACACTAGTAATATAAAAAAAGAACTTGTAATTTATTTTGGAAAATAATTTGAAAGTATTTTTTGGAAAAATGAGAATTTTAAATAACGGAATTTTTTAAATATTAAGAATTTCTTGAGGATGCTGAAATATTATTTGTAAAAATAAAGAGCTAGAAATAAAAATAGTGATGACTAACTTTCATTTGAAGAAGATATATTTTATAATTCAGAAATTATAAAATTTAGACATATTTATTTGAGTATGGAAAAAAGATTTACAAAGATAATAAATCTAAAGCAGAGAAGACTTGATTAAGATTATTAATAACAAAAATAGTTTATAATCAAATATAATTCTATACTGGATTTGAGTTTAATTTTCTAATTCATTTATATATAAATAAGATATTTAGAATATATTTGTTTTATATTTTTTTTCACTTAATTTTTTAAAACAAAAAAAAAACAAAAAATCAGAATTTATTAGTATAAATAAAATTTAAATTCAAAACATATTCTAAATCAGCTTTTAGGTTATACATCAAATTTTTGGAACAAAAAGAAAAATAAATAATATATTTTTACAACAAAGAGTCTTAGTTTAGAATTTAATAATTAATATGGGACTAAAAGTATGTAATAATCATAATAGATAAATATAAAGATAAAAAAATCATACATTTAATAAACTTTTAATAATAATCAATATAGAGAAAATTAACAAACTAAAGTATTAGTTTAGGTTTCTATTATTTATTGGTCAGATTTATTTCTATTTTTGGGTGGTCTACCTTTAGTTATATTTGGTTCCACTTGTATTTCAGAAGTTTTCTTTTCTTTATGTTTTTTATTTTTATGGTTAGTTAATCCACTGTGGTTTGCGTATATTTTATTTATGCATATACTACATTAATATTTTTTACTATAAGCATTTTTATTTCTTTATTTAGCCCTTAACTTAGCATGGCTCCAAAAATCTGGTTAATCGCTTGCTTGGTTTTAAGTTTCAATAGAATTTAATTTTTGTTAATCATTTGTAATATTTTGATTAATTGGATGTTAATTATGAACTTTAAATTGATCAAAGAGTTAATTAGGGTTTATTTAAGTTTATTCAAATTTATATTCGTTATCAATATATTATTGGTCTTAATTTGTAAAAATAAATTTCGGCTCCTCAATAATATTGGTTTAGTTTGAATTTTGAATAAAATATGGTTAGATTACTTAATCTTAATGATCATTTTAAGAGCATTCTTATAGATTACAACAATATGAAAATAATAAATCAGGATTTTAATCTTATTGATAGTATTAATTGTTTTAGATGTTTGATTCACCTTATATGCAACAGCTATCAAAAGATAGATGGCATTTCTAATTTATTTGGTTCTGATATTTTTCTGATGAAAGATTATTTTTTTCAATTTAACCATAATTAGTGCTCTCAGTTTGTTGATGGAGATTAAGCTCTTGAAGATTTTCTTTTTTTTAAGAAGAATTAGTTATTTTAGAGTTAAGGCTAGTTGATTATTAATTTTAGTCGTTCAACTTCTATCTAATTCTAGAGCAAGGGTTTTGATCATCAAATTCGTTGTAATATTCATTTTCATTTACATAAAAATATTCTATATTGTGTGTTGATGATTCAAAGTTTTTTAAGCTCATTTCTCTATTTCTTTTTTTGTTTTATATAAAAATTAATTTCACCAAAAAAGGATTTTAATATTTAAACAAAAATTTTTACACAAATTCTTTCTTTTATTAAATTATAAATGATGAAATGTAATTTCTAGAAAACAATAGGATATTTAAGTAAAATAGATGAAATATTAGAAATTAATTTGTCCAGTTTTATGTAAGGACATGCGATTTCGATTGTATAAATAGTTTTTATGTACGAAATAAAAAAATACAGTTTAGTTATTTATGATAAATCTCTATAAATAAAAATAAATGTATTTATCTTCTTTTTAATAATATCTGGATTTATTTTTCTCCTTAAAAAGTATTCATTTATAATATTTAATTCCTATTTGCTATCTGGGAAAAACAATATAATTTAAACATATTTTCAATTAAATTTTGATCAACTAATTTTTAATTTCGCTTCATAATTGATTTGATTAATAAAAAAAAAAAGGTTTAATAATTAACTATTTTATTTTATGGACAACTGGACACTGGACAGTGCTCAAAATTTATATATTAAATTTAATTTTTATTGTGAACAATTAATTTTAGAATAGCCATACAAAAAATGTTGACTCAACTAAAAGCTCTCCTCCTTATATATATGTAGCAACATTAATAAATGAAATCGATTTTAAAATCGATTGATTGCTTATGTTTTTTAGTATTGAAAATTAATTAACTGATTTATTTGTCAATTTTAAATTTTTTAAAAATCTAAAAAAGTCTTTTTCTTGCTATCTACATATATCGTCATTATTTTTCAGAAAATCTTTAAAAAATTAAAGAATATTTAAATTAGCAGGTTGCTCAGCCACGTAATTATCATGATAAAAGAAAATATTAATAATCAATCACAAATGAAAAAATAATTAAATTAAAAATATTTTTAAATAAATAATATTTATTTTTATTAATATAAAATAATTATTAATTATGTTGTTAAAATTTTATTGGAAAATTAAATTTTTTACCAATATTTATTATCTAAATTAGGAGATAATTGCAGCCTATATAAGTAAGATTATCAGAAGAATTATGATTAATATTTTTTAAATAAATTTTATTTGTGTTTTATTTTAGTTTTTATATCAAATTTTTTTGATGTATTTGAATAATTTAAATACTAATGCTCTCTTAAAAAATTTGATAGCAAAAATTTGTTTAGAACTAAACATTTTTATTAGTTTTTTAAACATATTCAACATTTAAAAATTTTTTTACTTCTTCTCTTAACATGTAAAAAAGAAGTGAATTAAAAAAAATTATTTATTTATTTATTATTTGTATATAATTTAAAAAAATATTTAAAAAATTAAATATCTTCTATTACTCAACCAGAAATCACCTGAATTTGTTTAGTATGAGTTTTATACTTTAATTATATATACTTATTTTACTAAAATTTGATAATAAAATATTTAATTAAATAATATTTTTTTTATTATCTATTTTAAATTATTTTTTTCTTGATTAATAATCCTAATGACTAAAAAAATAACTTTGCGAATTTTAAATTTATAATATTTTTATATATACTGTTTCTAAGAATTAATTATAAAAAATTAAATATAATCAATAAATTTAATTGAAGTGTGTTAAATATATTAAAAATTAGCTTATTAAGCAATAATTTATACAAAAGAAAGGTTGTAAATTTAAACCAAAAAAAATATTGGGCGTTTAGAAAAGAAATCTATTATAACTATTTGAAAGTGGCTATAAAATAAATTTGTAACTTAAAAAATAAATCAATAAGGTACAAATTTTATTTTTATTTTAAAAATTTTTAATTACCTATGACTACTAATTAATTATTAAATTGATTATGTAATTTATATGGATAGGAAATTCATATGATTTGTTTTGCCGATCCTGATCAAACTATTAAAAAACCGATTAAAGGAAAGATACTACCTTTCTAAACATTTAAATAAGCATCTTACTTTACATATAAATAAGATGAATCTGGGCAAATTTAGTCAGAAATACTTCATTCAAAAAAAGATTGCTCGCATGGCTAGTAAAATGAAAGGATAGACTAAAATAATTTATTATTAGAAAAAGAAATCCTAATTGATTAAGAAAAAGTGAATAAATCGCCAACTCAAATAAATGAAGAAAAATAGAAGAATATCTAAAGAGAGTTTGATTTATAAAAAATTGAATAGAAATTAAATACATCAGAAAAAAGCATAACAAACAATAATAAAACTAACTAAGATTTTAATGATCAATAGTAAGAATAAAATAATTAATATGAAGAATGTCAGTTCATTAATATAACAATTTTAGTTGATTTAAAATAGTATGGGATGTAATTTGAAATTGAAGAATAAGAAGATTAAAAAAATGATTTTACAAGTAGTAGTGAATATCAATTCAGCAAACTAAGGGATATAAATAATCTTAGTTACTACTCTAAAAAATTATCAGATTTTATTAATTTGCCAGAAGAAAATTTAATATTAACTAAATATAAAAATAACTCAAATGAAGAAGAAGATGTGTTTATAGGGAATTTAGTATAACAAAAGCAGAGCTAGGAGATTATTTTAAAGGTTTTATACAATAAAGATGAAAAGTATGAAGTTGAAAAAGAAATTTAAATAATTAGGGCATTTGAGCAGGAATACAATAGAGATATTTTAATAAGGTATTTAGAGATTTAAAATAACAACCATCTTATACTTTTAAACAAAGAAATGTACTGTAGGATTGAGAAAAGCATAGATACATTAAAGAATAAAGAAATTAGAGTTTGGAAAGAAGAAGAATTTAATGAAAAACTCTCATAAAAGCTCAAAGGAGAAAATGATTTAGAAGATGAATTTATTAAATTTAAGTCTTTTCAAAAATAAATCTAATTATTATTGATGAAAGAAAAGTATTTCTTAACTTCTTATTTGACAAAAGGAGGTGAAGGACTTATCTTTGAAGGGTTTTAGCAACTTTCAATGGGAGTTTATGAAGACTTAATTTTCAAAGTAATTTTTATAGAAAATGGTGAAAAATATATTTAAGAAGAAATTTAAATTATGAAAAAATTTGAACTTAATACATAAGCTGTAAGATTATACAATTGCATTAAAGTGAATAAAGATGTATTTGTGATAGTTTTAGAGAAGTGCAAATACTGTCTAAATGATGAATTGGAGCTAATGCAAAAGGGGGAAATATAATTCAGTGATTAAAAATTACTTTAGCTAATATTTGACTTATTAGATGGGTTAATTTAATTGAGGGTATATAATATTTTGCATCTTGATATCAAACCTTAGAATATTTTGGTTACTTAATAAGGTGTATACATTTTTACAGATTTTGGTATTTCAACAATCAAGAAAAAAAATGATAAAAACAATAAAGTCAAAGGATTTTCAAATAACTATACATCAAATGAATAAAAAAATCTTTATTACAATAAAAATTGTGGTTTTTAAATAGATTTTAAATCAGATGTTTATTCTCTTGGATAAACTTTTAAAAAAGTGTTTAGTGTTTATGAATAAATGCAACCAAGATCTGAGCTGCTAAATATGTTAAAATGCATGGTTGATAGTATGGTTTAAGAGGAGTAAATAAACAGGAAAGATTGTCTAGAGTTACATAAATACATTTTTGAATCAATAATGAAAATTAACTGTGATGATTTCTTGAATAGATACTTGAAAGAAAAATATAGGAATTTAGAATTAAAGTAATATGACTAAAATAAGGATATGCCTTACTTTCAAGAGGTTCTGCTATACTACAGTTAAGTATAATTAAAGATTATCTAGAAAGTAGGATAATAAGAATATTTAAGTTATGAGCTTAGTATTGTAGCTGATATTTTTTTTGATATTAGTTAGTATAATGAGGCAAAAGAATTTTACTTATAAGCTATAGAAATGAGGGAAAAAATGATTAAAAAAGATGAAGATGACCCATTAATTGCTGGTCTGCTTTGCGACGCTGGGTATTGCTACAAAATGCTGGGGTAGTACTAAATTGCTCTAGATTATAGCTTGAAATCCCTTTAAATGAGGCGAAACATTTTCTAAGGAAATCACCCTGAGATAGCGATATCTTTAGATACTGTTGGATTGTGTTACGATGTTCTGGAGAATTTTTAAAATGCAGAAGATTACTTAACTTAATCTTTAGAAATGAGAAAAAAAATATTCTAAGCAGATTGCTTTGAAATATCAGTTTCTTACCAGCATTTAGGATCTCTCTTATTAGACAAGGGTAATTATAAGTTAGCACTTGAGTATTAAATGAAATCTTTAGAGATAATAAATAAGAAATTTGAAGGAGATCATCCAGAAATTTCAATATCTTTAAATGCAGTAGGAATGTGTTATAATTAATTAGGAGATTACTAAAAAGCTTTAAGTTATTCGGTATAGTCTTTCGAAATGCTTGAAAGGATTTATGAAAGAGATCATTTATAAATTGCAGCATCTTTAAGTAATATTGGTGAAATTTACGTAAACCTTAGCAATTACTAATTAGCCTTAGATTATTAAATTAGATCTTATGATATGAATAAGAGAGTTTTAAAAGTAGAAGAGCATCCTGATATTGCTTAATCGCTCTTTAATATTGCTAACTGCTATGGTAGCTTAGGATATTATAAAAAAGGATTAGATTTAAGTTTGAAATCACTTGAAATGTTCAAAAAATTTTTTAAAGGAGATAATTCACTAGTAGCAAATTGTTTAGAAAGTATTGGAAATTTTTATGATAATCTCAGCAATTATAAAAAAGCTTTGGATTATTCTAAGTAATCATTGAAGATGAGGGAAAATATTTATTAAAGTGATAAATGTGGTGTTGCGTAATCTTTAGATTGTATTGGTAAATGTTATTTAAGTAAAGGAGACACCAAGAATTCTTTGAAATATTTTATGAAATCATTGAAAATGAAAGAAAAAATATTCACTAATGATCACAAAGAAATAGCTGAATCTTTTGATTACATTGCAAATTATTATGCTAATATTGGAGATTATAAAAATTCAATCACATATGGACAAAAATCTTTGAAAATGAAAAGAAAAATTTATGAATTTGATCACCCTGAGATAGCAAAATCTTTAGCCCATATCGGCTTTTGCTAAATGTCGAAAGACGATGATAAAAAAGCACTAAATAATTTAAATCAATCCCTTGAAATTAGAAGAAGACTATTCAAAGAAGGTCACTTAGATATTACAGAATCTTTGAATTACCTAGGAGAATATTATCAAAAGCAAGGAGATTATAAAAGTGCGTTAGACTACTTTTTTGAATCTTTAGAAATGACAAGAAAATTTTTTACAGAAGACAATTTAGATATTGCTCTATAATTAGATAATATTGGATCTTGTTAGGACAATCTGCAGGATAAAAGAAAAGCCTTAGATTATCATATGGAATCATTATAAATAAAAAAGAAAATTTTTGATGAATAAAATAATCCTGATATTGCAACTTCTTTATGTAATATAGGTAATAGCTACATTAATCTGGGTGAGTATTAGAAAGCATTAGATTATTCAATTCAATCTTTAACCATGAGAGAAAAGATAGCTGAAGGAGACAATCTTAGTGTAGCGGTATCATTAGATTAAGTAGGAGAGTGCTATGAATTACTAGGAAATTACTAAGATGCTTTAAATTATACTTTAAAATCATTGGAAATCAAGAGAAAGATTTATGAAGAAGATAATTCAAATGTTTCTGACACATTGAATGTTGTTGGATATTGCTATCAAAATCTAGGTGATTACAAAAACGCATTAAACTTTTTAAAATAAGCTTTAGAAATTAGAAAAAAGGTTTTTAATAAATTTAATCCATCTATTTCAGAATCTCTGAATAACATTGGGTTATATTATGAAGAAATAGCTGATTACGCAAATGCATTAGATTACTATAAGAAGTCATTAAAAATATCAATTAAAGTTTATGATGAAGATGATTCTAATACAGCAACAATTCTTGACAATATAGGAACATGTTATTAAAAACTTGGGGAATTTAAGAATGCTAAAGACTACTTAATTCAATCTCTAGAAATGCGAAAAAGGTTATTCAGCGATGATCACCCTAATATTGCTGCATCTATTAGTCATATAGGATCATATTATAATGATATAGGAGATTATTAGAATAGTTTAGAATATAGTATTAAGTCTTTGGAAATCAAAAAGAGAATTTACGATGAAAACCACCCGTCAATATCTAAAAGTTTTGAAATTCTTGCAGAATGCTATTCTAACCTTGGTGATTATTATAAAGCATTAGATTATCAGTAGAAATCTTTAGAAATTCTAAGAAAAATCTATAATAGAGATCATTCAAATATTGTAAACTCTCTAACTTTAATTGGATCCATATATGAAAAACTAGGCAAATACCTTTAGGCTTTAGATTATTCAATGAAATCACTAGAAATGGCAAAAAGACTATAAAAACAAAATCATCCAGATTTAGCAAAATCTCTCTCAAATGCAGGCTCTTGCTTAGAAATATTAGGCGATTATTAAAAAGCTCTTGAATATAAAATGGAAAGCTATTAAATAGTAAGTCGAATTTTTAAATTAGATCATCCAACTATTGCTTTAAATCTAAATTAAATTGCATCAGCTTATAAGTGTCTTGGCAATCATTAAAGCGCCCTTGAATATTCTAAGAGATCTTTACAAATGATATCTAAAATCTTTGAGGGAGACAACCCAATAAAAGCAAATATATTAAACAATGTAGGCTAGTGCTGTCTTGAATCTGGTGATAAGCTTTAAGCTTTAGATTATTTTACTAAGGCTCTAAACATGAGAAAAAATATTTTCAATCAAGATCATCCTGATCTAGCAGAATCTCTCATGAATTTCTGTTTATGTTATGAATAACTTGATCAAAAATAAATTTATTTATCCTAATCTTTAGAAATGACTAAGAAATTTTTTAAAGGTGATCACCCTTAGATTGCATGCTGCCTAGATAATATAGGTTAATATTATTGCTTAATCTCAGATAAATAAAATGCTCTGGAATATCTAACCAATGCTCTCAATATGAGAAAAAATATTTTCATGGGCAACCATCCTTTGGTAGCTGAGTCTCTCTATCATATTGGGTTATTTTATTAATAATTTGGAGAAAATGAAAATGCAAAACAAAACTTATAAGAATCTTTAGAAATGAGAAATAAATTTTTCAAAAAAGAACACCCATTAATAGCAGAGACTGTTTCTAAAATTGAAGCATGCAAATAAATTCAAAAGCTTTGAATGTAATTTGTTGATAAAGAATGTTGGTTTTTTGTAATGTGTGTTTTGTTTGTTTTGTATGCTTTTGTTGTTTACTTTTTTTAATCACTAAAATTAATTTTTCTTATTTCAAAGTTATATTAAGCTTATTTAATAATTTAAATCACAGAAGAAAAAAAGTAAATAGATTTTTCAGTTTATCAAATCTTATTAATTACTGCAAATAAGATAAATAAAATTATAACCATAAATTAAATTATTGTTTACTCTTTAAAATAATAAAATAATTATTTTAATAAAAACAATAATTCAATAATTTATCTTCTCATAAAAATTTAATTTTTCATTAAGCTATTCATTAATTTTTATTATTTGTGTTGGTAAAAAATTTAGAAATGGACAATTTTTTAATTATTTATTTTAGATTTATTATAACATAATTTTATTTTTCTATTTACCATTATTTTATACAGATTTGATGATTGACCAAATTAATTTTATTTAAAAAATTTAAGGATTTCAATTTTTTTAATTTATTTTTCATTAAATTTTTTTATTTTTATAAATTCAAATTCTAGGTTATTCATTTTTATTTTTATTCTTTATTTGAATTTATAATAAAAGTTTAAAATATTAATGTAAAATGATAAAAATTCTATTAATTTATAGACTAATAAAGATTAAATATTATAAAAATCTTTGATATACTAACTCATTATTGAAACAAATGTTTATATACACTGCCAAATATAGGTATTTTAATTATTTAGAATAAAATTACTTTTTAATAAAATAAATTGTATATTTATCAGCTTGCATTTATCTTTTTAATGATTGCTAAGTTTTTGCTGTTTTATGGATGTCAAAAAGATTTGGTTATTATTTATATAATTTAATAACATTTTTTGTTATTCTAAATTAATTTTAATTTTAAACTAGGTTTTTATGAGTAAACTAATTTTAAATAATAACTATTTATATTTAAATATATTTTTATCAGAGTTATTTTAATTTTGGTGTTTGAAGGGCATTTATATTGTCTTGAGGCTAAATGAACTAATTTTCACTCTTATAATTTTCAACATATTAAGCAGAGTCAAAGAGTCCCATTTATATTTAATTTTCATCCTAATATTAAAGCTACTTTTCCACACCTATTTTGCTTTATTTATCACCTAAAACCTAATCATAAATTTATCTGGTCTTATTAAAAACAAAAGAGGGAGTGCTATCAGTCTTTAATTCTTTATCTTCTTTTTCTCTGATAGGACTAAAGTTTATATTCTTGTTCTTAGAGTTTTGATTTTAGTTTACTTTTTAATTTTTTATCATTAAAGGAGTTATGCCTGTTTTTTAATCTTTTTATTTTTCTACATGTGAAGAATTAGTCAAGCATTTCTTAAAATTATCTTCAAAAAGCATTTCTTGAACGCTTTGTTAAAATTCAGACGCATTTTAATAGTTAAACTTATTTTTATCATTAATTTATGGTAATATTCTTTTAATATCATCAGTGAAGCTCTCAGATACTTCTTACTAATTCAACTTTTGAAATTCTCTTGAATTTTGTGTGAATTTAACTTTAAAGTACAAACAAGCTTGTTAGTTGTTAATTTTACTCTGAACTATTTTAGAAGCATTATGCTATAAGCAACTGCTATTTACTTCATAAGTACTTTCACCTGTTATTTTCAAATTAACAATAAATTTTTAGTTAAATAAATATTAAATATTTACTGAAATATATTTCTTATTAATCTGCCTCATTCACCATCCAAATTTCAAATCTGATGGCAGAGTTTTCTGCAGTTGTGTTAAATTCATAAGTTTTGTTGAACTTTAAATCCTACAAAATAAAAATTTTTTTTAAATTTAAATATTATCTAAAAAACAAAATTTTACATTAATTGGTACTTTTTGTGTGACATATAATTGTTCGTTGTTTAAAAATATTTTTAAAAATGAATGAGTTGCCTATATTTTCTCTAGAATTTTATCACTCTTCAATCCAATTATGCAATCAATCTTAATAAATTTAAATGTTAATATTAAAGTTTTATTAAAATAAAAAACTGATTTACAATAAGAACTATTTTTGCATTATTATAGTTTGATTTTTAAAAAGCCTTCTGAGTGCTACTATCATCGATTGATAGCTGTTGCTGGGTCAGAATATTTGAAAACAATTTTGAACTTTGCTATTATAATAGGATTGATTATTCTTATTTAATAAAACTTTAATTTTTGATTGAAGTTAAATCAGAAGGTTTTTAAGGAGTTTCTTATTAAGATGAAGAAAACTTTTAAGCTTTTTCCTCTTTTTGCTTTTGAGATAATACATTTTTGTGTTAAATTTCTTATTAGTCTTATTTCATATCATATTTTAGTTCTTTTATTTGTAGTTCAATTTCTAATAATTACTTCTTTATAAGTTCCAAGTCTTAGTCAACTTTATGTATTAGTACAGTGCTTAATGAAGATAAATTTATTCCATGTTAATTTTCCTAGCTTAAACTTTATTTTGCAAGTTTGGTATATTCTTAAATAATTTCCAAAAATTTAGTCTCAAATTCGTAGTTATTTTGAATAACAGCAACCTCTTTCTTAAAGTTTAAATCTGCCTCAAAGTATTACCTTTCTATGATGTTAATTTCTTATAGTTTATTGAAATTGGAGTTTTATTTTAAACTTTGATTCTCATAAGAAATAATCTTTATCTTCTAATCCATATTGTCAATAAGGTCAATTAGCTTATCGAAATTTTGCTTGCTAAATTGTATGTTTTTAAGCTATAATTCATCATATATATTTACTTCTTATTCTATAATTTTAAAGTACTACATTTTTTATTTTAAAATTCTAAGAATAAAAATACAAAAAAAATTTATTTACTGATTTGTATTTGCTAATAATTGCATTGAGATCATCGATGTGATTATTTTTTATTTCGATTTCTTACTTTTGATTCTCAAGGATTCTCGTTAAGTTTTCATGAAAATTGTCTTAAGTAGTGCATGTTTTATCAATTGTCTTTAAAATTTACTAGCACAAGTTCAATGTATTTTCTTCATTCCCTTATATTTTATGCATTAAGTTATTTACCAAGTTATCCTTTATCTTTAGCTCGTTCTACAAAACAAAAATCATTTTTTTTGCAGTTGGAGACTCTATAAATTGTTCACCAAGTGGTTTTGTGCTCTCAGAGTTTGATAGAATGTTTTAAAGATGGTAATTCTTTTCTTTTAAACTATTTAACTCATTTTGCATCTTATATTAGTTTTACTATACATCTATCAACAAGAACTCTTGATTTCTTATCTTAGCCTAAGAACTCTCTACAAGATCACATATTTTTTATATCAAAAGTAATTAAGTATTAGAGTATTTTTCAGCCTAGCCCACTTTCTATTTAATTATTTTGAATTTTTAATGTTTAAAATACTTTTAAAATTTATTCATAAAAAATAAATATTTTTACTAAATCTTTTATATTAATTTGTAAGGCTTTATGCTGACTGTTAGAAATATTTGCCTGAATTTCAGTTAACTTCTAAGCCATATTACTAATAAACTGCTCATTTTGAGTGTCTGCTTCAGATTTCTTTAATAAAAAATATAATTAAGATTCTGAAAATATGATTAAAAGTTATTTATACTATTTGCAAGGCTGAATATAAACATTACAGTCTCTCAAAATTTATTTTGTATTGTTTAATATTTTCTATTAGCTATTTTTTATCACTTTGAGCTTCTTACAACTGCTCCTCGAGATTGATGAGCTTTGTATAATTCATTTAATCATCTTACTATGTCTTTTACTACTTCTTTGAAGAAAAAAACATTTTCTATTGTTAGCTTGGAGAAACTCGTTTATCATTTTAGCTTTTTATTTTATTGTGTAAGCTGGAAAGTACACCTTATAGATGGTTTCCTTGAATCTTGCATTAGACTCTCTACTACTCTAAATTCTAAATCTGTTCAAGTGAAGACTGTATTTATGGGTTTATTTTAGAAGGACTTGCAGAGTTTGTTTTCTGTTTCTAATTTTAGAAATTTTAATTATTTTCCAAATAAATATTTGTGCTAGATGAAAAGAAATAATAAAAAATTACAATTTTATGAAAGAAAAAAATATTTAATATTATTAAAGTAATTAAGTAAATAAATAAATAAATTTTGTTTATAATTTTTGATAAACATTAAATTAAAGCGTTAAAGGATATCTTAATTGGTTTTTTAACAGCACTATTACTATATTTCAAAAAATAAACAAAATTTACTAAATGCATATTTTGGATTTGTCTATCTTCAGAGCGCTATAGCGGATTATTTCTTTTTTTTAACTTAATTTCAGGGGATATATTTTCTACCTCTTCCCATTTTAATCTATTTGCGTTAGGTGGCGAAACTGCCTAGGATTTAAAGATAGCAGCTGACATTTTGTTGTAAGGGCTTGTATCAATTTATTTATTAATTCTAGGATTAGGACTTTTAGAGTTCTTTAAAATTAATAATATAAAAATGCTTTGATTTAAGAATAATAAAGAGTTTAAAATAGTCATTTTACACGCACAGCATTTTAAGATAGAGTATTTCTTCTCTACGAGTTGCAATATTTATTTTCTGAATTCAAGAGAACCTTAAAGCTCTGATGATTTTAAAGTAAAAATAATTAAGAATAAAATATTCAGTATGCAATTGCTAAATTCAAAGCTATGTTGGTATTTATTTACCTCATAATTCACTGGTTGCTGTCTGTAATTAGAGTTAAATTTTTTTTATGAAAGATAAGGCTAAATATTCATAGTAATTTATTCAATCTCCTTAATTAATAATATATTTACTTATAATATTTAACAATTTAATTAATTTTTGAATTATATATTGATGGTTACTAATGTACATTATTTACATTTTTATTAAAACATAACAAAATTAATTTAATTTTCAACTAAACAGAAAAATTCAATAAAGGCTGAATCATTTATTTATTAATATTTTTCTTTATTATTTATCTATCTATCTATCTATCTTTTAATGTAAAAATATTTTACTAATAAAATAAACAACGATGAGTAATGAATGCAAGTGATATGAAATTAAAGTAGTGAGATTTACATACAAAAAATCATATAAATAATATTAATATAAATAGTAAAAGATTTTATTTTATTTTTTAAACATCTTAAGTAAATATTTTTTATTTTTTTGCAAATTATTGATTGATCCTTGCTTTCGCTCATTCATCCCTTTCATTTATTCACTAGGCCACTCATAATTCATGATAAACAAATCTCTATCTTTCCCTGAATTAGCTAATATGTAATTAAATATCTGTAGTATTGGGCATCAGATTATTCTATCCATAACCTTAAGCCATTTATACCAGAAGATCTGTAATGTATACCTTTTAGCATAAACACTCCACAATCGTTTCCATTTTATTAGAATCCTGTTTCACCATTAACCAAATCATATTTTTTAATATTTTCTTATGTAATTCCGTCATCTTTTTATAAGTTTTGCATCAAATCTATAAAGTATTTTGTATAATTATAATAATCTTTGTTGTCGCTAGCTAAAGAATCATAGTAGATGATCTTATTAGTTTCATTATTAACTTCAACAAATGACCAATGAGTTCCATTTATATTCATAGGCACAAAAAAGTTTCCTGATTTATATGTCACCTGTTTAATTATGGTATGGATTAAAGTTTTCAAATAATAGGGTATTTATTTTAGTTTACTTTATTCTTAGCAGCTATTCTTTTGATTTTATTCCAAGGACTGTTTTTTACTAACTCAGGATAGAAAAAGGTGTTTAATATTACTGCATTTGTTGACTAGACAATTAATCTTATAAAAGCATTGATAACTTCATCATTAAGCCAATTAGGCTATCTGAGAGTCTATAAATTGCTATAAGTGAGTCTCTCTAAGATGTGTTAGTGAGTTACTACATCCTAATTCAAATTGAAGCTCCTATCAAATACATCCTAAACTTTTTTTAGCTGATTCTCTTCGAATCTCCAAAAGAGCTTTTTCATTTTTTTAGTCTTTAGGTCATAAAGCTAGTTAAATTCTTCTAACAATTCTCCAACTTTTCTGAATTAAAAAATGAACTACTTAATGCTTCAAAGAAATACAAATGCTAATAATTACGATTTTTTATGATGCTATTTTATAAATATAATGTCTAAATCTTATTTGCTATTATTGTGATCTTTTTTTCTTCCATTATCTGTTTGTTCTTTAAAATTTTTACTTTAATAAATTCATAGCAAATTAATTTTTAATTTACATTTTATTTATTCTGCCTGCAGGTCGAGCTTAGCCATTTTTTATTCAAGCAAACTAAAGTCATTGGATATCCATTCATCGGTTATTTCTTTAAATTCCATAAATTCCTTGGGGAGTTGGATTATTTCCAAATCTAAATCCTCTCTTTACTTTCTATCTTATTCAATTTAATACTGCGCTGAAGAAGGTCTTCTAGCTAGTTGCAATTATTTATCTACAATTTTTTTAATTAAAATATGAATGACTACTTGAAACAACAACAATAATAAATAGAGAAAAATGATTAATGCTTTGTTTTTTTTAGTTATTGATTAGTATAAAAACTACTTCTATCTATTAATATTATTGTTATTATATTTTTATTATTAAGATTATTTTTAAAAGATACCTTAATTATGATTTTACTTTACCTACTCGATTCCATCCTCTTCTATCACAATAAACTCCTAAAGTTATGCTTCCTTCTTTCCATTTAACTAAAATTCGTTTTTCTTTGAATTCCCGTTGCATTCGTTGAGTACAATTACTTTAGGGTTAGGTTAGTTTTAAAGCTTTACTTTGACATTTGAGTTCTCTTTATTATGATCTAATATATCTTTCTTATTAAGCTTTTGATTCTATGCTTCCTTTCTAGGTGATGTATTATTTTTTACAGGGATAACTGTATGGATGATTTAAGGCACATCATCACTTGACTAGTTTGCACTGCTACTATTGTTATTATTATTTGCTAGTTTCTAGTCGTTAGAAGAATTAAATTGATCGCTTGACTTAAATACTTTTTTGGAAGGATCAGGAATCCTTGGATACTCTCCGTCATATTCGCCAATAGATATATCGTCTCTAATTAATATTATAATTTAAAATTATGTCCTACTATCATTGCTATTTTTACAGTTGAAATGAAGGAATGAATACTCTTCATTATTTTTACTTTAATGCCTATAGTATCATCCTTTATTTTTATTAATTTTAAAGCTTTTTGCTTACCGCTTTCTTTTTTTAGGTCCTAACCAATTTAGAATATTATCAAAAAGAGTGTCTAAAAACTTTGATTTCATATTATAGCTAATAACAAATAAACTATTTAATTAAAATAAATTAATTACTGAGAATTTGTCGTCGTATGCATTAGCCAATTTAACAATTAAATTTCATACTTGAATACTAAAATATAAAATATTAGAATGATTTTTTTTATTTTATTTTCAAAATTCATTTCCCTCATGATCTATTATAAATTTATTGTTTTACTCTTCTTTCCTCTCCCTTATACATTTTTTATACAACTTAAATAAGTAATATTCTGTAAATCATAATTTTAAAACATGAATATTACAGGAATTTCATTAAATCAAATTATTAAAAGATAAAATATTTATATAAAACTATTTTCTGTATATTTAAAGTTTTGATTTATCTTTTTAAAATAATATTTTTAAAATTCTTCTTCAATATAAAAAATATACTAAAAATGAAAAAACTTTAATTTTCGAATAACTAATGTAATAAATTCAAAGAATAAAATACTATTTTTTTGAATTTTTATTAATATTTTTATAAATCTACCATTTTATTAAATTTATTTTAATAAAAATGATCATAAAGTTATTTTCTATAAATTTAATTATTCTTTTTAAAAATATAAAAAATAAATATAGATAAATAAGTATATTTTTATTAAATATAGAAATTTTATTATTCAATCCATTCTCTCTATCTATCGCTTAGTTTTTATCTTATGTCTATTTTGTAAACAACTAATCTTTTGGCTTTTAGTTACTTATTCAATATTTTTAATTTGTGGGATTTTTTAATTTTATGATAACTTTTAATACATATTTTAGAATTAAATAATAATAATATTACCTACCATTCATTATTTTCCAATAGAGAATTAACTATGGGGCTTTTTTAGGTAAGGAAGAAAAAATGAGTTTCTTACTTGCAAATTGTTCGTCCTCCAAGAGTTTTCCTTAAAAGACTCTCATTAATTATACTTAAAATTTTTTTAAATTATTTTTTTGTTTGAATAATAAATAAAACAATTTAATGTGAAAATACATAATATTTACTTTTAAAATATATTTCTAGGTAAATTTTTTAATAAAATATCATTCTTATTTGCTTCTAAATAAATTACTAAGGACAATATTAAAGGTGTATTTATAAGATTGTTAATAATTTTAAAGAGATTTTACTTTTTTTTAAAATGTAATTTATTTTAATTCAATTTTAATCAGCTAAAATTAATTGAAGCTTTAATTTTGCTTCAACTAAATTTATTATAAAATTATAATTTTTTTAACTGAAGTTAAAATAGCAAACCATAACATGTGATAGTTATATAGATATATAGATAGATGGCTTTGTAAATTTATTATCAAGTATTGAATGGATTTGTATTAAAAAATAGCAACTTTAAATTCTAATAAAAAATTTTTAATTTAAAAAATTAAAGGATTAGAAAAAATTAATTGATTTTTAAAATAGATAAACAATTAAATAATTAGAGCGATTTCAAATTTTTAATAAATAAGGAAAAGGGATAGATGACTGTAGTATGTAAAATATCATACAAATCGTAAGTCTAGATATTTATAATAGCTTTTCTCAATAAATTTTATAAAAAATATTACTTCATCATAAATCTGTCCGCTAAAAAGCTGACGCTTAAATTCTATGAACTCATCAAAGCTATTATCAAAGCTATATAAAAAACAATACAAAAAATTATGTAACAATAGACTATTAAAAATTTCTCTCAAAATAATCAAAACACTATTTTTTAGGGGATTTTTTCCTGCTGCTCTATCCCAAATATTCAAACATGCTCATTTTCAACTGATAAATAACCTTAATAAGAATTTCTTGCTCTCAATCCCTACACAAAAAACTGGATTTCTTTGATACATGATTCAAATTTTGTTTCTACTTTAAATATTCCTGGTACTCATTAGACTATGGCTTTAATAGGAGGTCCTGGAGTAACATTAGCTTAATGTTAAACTTGGAATTTACAATCATAATTAGAATGCGGTATAAGATACTTAGATATTAGAATTAAAAGGACTAAGGATAATAGCATGCCTATTTATCACGGTATTGTCTTTTAGAACTCATATTTTTAAAGAGATGTTTTTCCAGTAGTATAAAAATTTCTACTAGAAAATCCTAATGAATTTATCATAATGAATGTAAAATCAGAAGGCAAACCTGAGGCCGGTGCTTTAAATTTAGAAGATATCTTACAGCCTTTTATAAATTAGCACTAAGACCTATTCTTTTAAACAACTGGAGGCATACCTTAGGTGAAAGATTTAAGGGGAAAAGTGTGGATCTTGCCTTATTATAATTGGAAACTAAATGGTTTCTCTTTAGAAAAGTTAAAATTAGAAGATATCCTTCATCACTAAGATGCTTTCGAAGTTAACTTAATGGATAAAAAACATTAAATAATTGAGCATTACGTGAAGGCATTCTTTAACAAAGATCTAAGATCTCAAGGGAAAAAACTATTTATTAATAACATAAATGCAGTAAAATGGTATAAGTGGCCATCAGAGTTCGCTAAAGCATTAAATTAATTCGTTTATGATAAAAAATACTTTGAAGGAATAGTAGCCTTAGACTTCCCTGGAGAATCATTGGTCAAAGAGATAATAAAATCTAATTTTCCTGAAAACTACTTTAAATTAATTGAAAATTGAATGAGTAAATAAATGAATTTTGATTTCATCATTTTTCTACAATTAAAATGTGTGAAATAATTCATAAATACTAACTAATTCAATATTATTTATTAAAAACCTTTAAATAGGTTTTAAATTACTCAAAATGCTTAAATTATTTATTAAAATTATTCTATTTATTATTTATAAATTTTAAACATAAAAATTAAAAATTAAAAGCTTTCATAAAAATTTAATTTGTATATAAAAAAATAAATAACTACATAATAAAATTCAATCAATTTAGTTCTTGGTTAATCAGTAAAAATTTTAAATAGAAAGAGTTGTTTGTTGTTTTTAATTCTTAAACATAAATATTAATTCCCATTCTAATTATAAAAAATTATATAATTTTATAAAAGTAGGAGTAAAAACTCTATAGCTAAAAAACATTCACTTTTAAAACAAGAATGCAGGTTGAAAGATAGTAATAGCATGTAAATTTTTTTCCCTATTAGGATATAACTTGATATTCTTTTTTTATTGCATAGGATCCCTTTTTAACATCACCAAAATAGCAGGAGGAATTTGAATCATCTAAAGAATAGGAATATGGGTCTCCTAAATAATCAACATTTGGATCATCAATAAGGCAAGTTAATGATTTTGAAATTTTGTAAGCAGAAAAAACCTTTATGACAGCTCAATCAGGAGAAGATGCCCCAAATGCGCTAGAGCATATCAGCAATACTTATGTAATTTTTATAATTAATAATACTCAACCATTATTACTCTATAATAAAAGGAACTTATTAAAGCTGCATAAGTAATTTTGAATTCTTATAAACAAGAAGTTTAAGAATTGAAGGAAGAAATTAGTTCAATAAAACCAGCCACAGAACCTTAGCAAGAAGAAATTGTTGAATTATGTAAACCAAAAATTGAAGAGTTTTAGCAATAATTAGAAAAAAATCCTAAACACCAAGAAGAAATTAACAAAATATTTTAACTTTCTATAGCCTAGCTAAAGAAAGAAGACAAAGCTATTGATTAAGAAATAGTCAAAATTGTTGACAGAATTCAAGTTTTAGAAACTGTGCTTGGAAAATATAAAAAAAGGAACTGATTTATTATACATAAGCCAGCTGTTTTTTGATAACAAAACTAACTAACTTACATACTTACTTTTATATATAAATTATAATAAATAAATGATACATATTGTTGAATTTGTTGGTTATGAATATTTATTTCAATTAAAATTATCATTTTTTTAAAAATGACTCCCTTTTCTAAATAGTAAAATCAATATATTGTATTTTATCGAAGTATAAATTATTAAAATATTCATTGTTAATCATATAAAATAGCCTATTTGTATTTTTTAAAAGTTAAATATTTTTAAAATTTATCTTGCAACAAGAGTGCTACTGATGATTTTATATACTTTTCTAAGTAAATATATACTTTCTAATATTTTCATATTTTAAAAAAATATTTTGAATTAGATTTTGAAATTTGGATTATAAAGTTTTATTGTTTTGTAGAGTATTGTTTTTAATTTTTTTTTGTAATTTATTGAATTTTTTATTTATTTAAAAAATAAAATTTTATAAAATAGATATTTTTTTGTAAATTTTACAAAAATTTTAGTCTAAAAATATACTTTAACAAATTATATTTCTATAATTTATATTTAATAAGAATATTTATTTATTTTTAACTATTTCTTATTTAAATTATTAAATCCATAAAATCATTTTAAAGTTTGTGTCAAAATAATAGATTTGTGTTTAATGTAATCAAATATTTTATTATTTATTTATAAACTATTTTTGTTATTTATTATACGAAATTATTAAGATAAAATATATTTATTCTTTTTGATTAAGAATTACTTTACTGAGTTTTTAGATAAGTTAAATAATAGAATTAATTAGACATCAAATAAAAAAAATTACATATTTGATATGAAAATAAAATAGAAACATTCTATTATTTGAGATTAAAACAAATAAAATATTTTTATTTTAATTTAATTGTTTTTAATTTATTGTCTATTCTTCAAAATTAATTAAAATTCTTTTGCTAAGATAGCTATCTTAATTTCTTTTTTTCTTACCTTAATTATATTAAGGTGACAAAATGCTATCAATTCATTAAATATTGTTGTCTATAACAATATTTTGGAAAAACCATAATGATAGGAAAATGTTTCAGATTTACAAGAAATAAAAATAATATTGGCTGATTATTTTATGTTTTTTTGAGCTATCTTAAAATAATTTTATAACTTCTATGATTTTATTTGCTATATATATTATTTAATATTTTAATTATACAAGAAATATAGTAGATAAAATTATACTGAATTATTGTCTAGATCTTGGTTTTTTATAAAAAACAAAATTATAACTAGAAAAGAGTGGGCATCGTTTAGGGAAACTATAAAAATGAAGATAAGTGAATAAATACACTATACATAAATGTTTGTAAGTTAAAACAGAATTTTTATATATGTTAGAAGTTAGGTGTTTTATTGAAATAATACATGAATGCATAGCTTGCCAATTTATTTATTTATTTATAGTTTAATTACATTTTCTTAGTATCTAAAGCTAGCATATATTTTTTATATTTTTAATTAAGCGAGATTTTATATAAAGATAAAGTTAATTGAGGGGTTGTGTTTTGTTTAAGCTTTATTGACAATAAGATTTTTTTGTTAGATTTAAAAGAATCATATTTTTTTGCTAGCTAAGCTAGAATATTTATTCATATACTCATTATTAGATTATTAACAATTCTTCAAATTGCTACCAGTTATTGGCTTTTTCAAAATTTATTAATTTGATTGTAGTAATTATAAAGCTATGCCTATATTAATTTTGCCTTTTCTTCAGGAATTCTTTGTTTATAAAAAAAATGTGTTAAAATTAAGAGATATATTTAAAATTTGTTAATGCTGCTTTTTAATATTATTTACCTTTTTTAGTTAATTAGATATTGCATGTGAGCTTCTATTTAGTTGGAGGGTCTTAAAGAGTTGGTTTGGTACTTTCTTTCTTTTTGATAAAAATCTGATTGTAGTTAGCTTTATTGGATTTCCATATTTTATAATCTGTACAGAATTGAAAATTCTTTGAGGAGCTACTAATCGAGAATTATAGGTTGGTATTATACTCCTTCACATTCAAAATCATTTTCGCAAGGTTTATGCTTTCCTCTGATCATAACTTAATTTTCTTATATAAAGCAATCGTTATCTGTATTACAAAAATCAATATCTTAATTATATTAGCTGGAGGAAGAAGATTAGCAATATTATGCATAAGTACGTCTTTTTTGCTTTCTTTATCCATCATTATTTTTTATTTCTTAATTTATCCCGAACATTTATTTAAAAATAGACTAATATTCAAATCAATATATTTTGTTTTAGCTAGGTACTTGCTGCTACACTTTTTTTCTCCTTATTGAAATTTTTACTTACAATATTTTTTGCGTAATAATTAATAACAATTTAATGATTACTTTTTTTTTTAGAATTTAAAGAAGAGATAATTGAAGCAAATCAATTTTTGAAATCATCTATCTTTTAGAGTCTCGAACACATTAATTAATTAATTAATTGTGAAATATAATAAACTTAATACACTAAATTAGGAGTGCTATAAAAACGAATGAATCAATTAACTAATATACATACCACAGTTTTTCACTAACAAAAGCTTATTGTAAAAAAAGAAATACGTAGATAATTTGTGATTTTATGCTTATTAATCAGAACATTAAATTCTGATGATATTCCCTCGTTTCATAAAAATATGCAAAAATTTTGTTTATTTTTTGTATATGTTCTTTTTCTAGAAAAATATTTTTAATTGTTTTAGAATTAAGAAACTTAATTTCTTATTATTCTATTATTCTTATTAAATTAAGTAAAAGGATAGAACATTTTTTTAGATATCTGAAATAGTCAATTTTTATCTTAGAATTTTAATTTTTGCTAGCTTTATAAATAATAAATACTGAGATAAAAAAGATTCTTGAAAAAAATATACCGCCTTAAAATTTAATCAATTTCATATTTATCTAAAAAAGATTTTGATTAAAAAAAAACACTTTTATATTATAAGCAAAATATTAGCCAAAGGAATATTATGAAGCAAGGTACCATTAAAAATTTCTTTGCAAATAGTCAAAAGAAAAAGGAATAGCCAAGCGAAAGCAATTAAACCTCTATAGATAAAAAAGATACTACTCAAGCTCAAAAAAATGCTGAGACAAAGGATTAAAAGTAAAAGGAAACCCAATAAATCCCTAATGAATCTAAACCTAAGTAAGAAGAATCTCAATTAAATGAAAAGCCAAGAGCATAAAAAAGAAAAAAAATAGTTGATAGCAGTGATGATGAAGAAATTCCTTCACTAGAAACAATGTCAATAAGCAATAAACAAATAAAAATAGTAGAAAATGACAGCTCAAAAAAGCAACCTACAAAATCAGAAACATCATAATCTACAGATTCTAATAAATAGTCTAATAAATAAATACTTGAAAAACCTAAAAATGAAGATGACAAATTAAGCCAATCATCTAAAAAATCAACAGAATAATAAGGTATGCAAAATTTAATAATAAGATTTTGATAAATAGTTATTTTTTTATATAGTAGATGTAAAAAATAAGCCAACTAATAATTTGAGAAAGCTTTTAGATAAGTAGTTTGACCCTGTAGAAGATGCTCCATTCTATAAGGGCTAAGATGTCTTATTTGGTTATTTATGCGAAGGATTTGAAAGAGTAGGTGAATAGGAAGGAAAGAATTCAAAAGCTTTGTAAATTGAAATATTGTCTAAGATTTTCAAGTCGGTTATCCTACTTAAACCTGAGTAGGTATATTCAGCTTATATGTTTTGTATTTTAAAGATAGCTCCTGATTATGAGTCTAATGAGCTTGGAGTGGGCAGAGAAATACTACAAAAAGCAATCAGTAATTGTTGTGGCAAAACAGTTACTTAAATTAGAGATAGTCTTAATAAACTTGGTGACTTAGGCAAGGTTGCATCAGAAGCTAAATCTACTTAAAAAAATATCACAAACTATTTTTTAAAGCAAGCTAAAGAAAAGCCACCCATTACTCTTATTAGAACTTTTAATGATTTGAAGAATATTGCAGCTGCTTCTGGAAAAGTAAATTTTTATTTGTTTGACAACTCATAATGTAGTTAAATATTATATTTAGGATTCGACTGCTGAAAGAGAGAGAATTATTATAAAATACATGAATGAAGCAAAACCAGAAGAGGCTTGCTATTTTATTAGATTTTTGGAGTAGAACTTAAAAATTGGTGCTGCTGAAAAAACAATGTAAGCTGCTCTTTCAAAGGCATTCTTTGAAATAGCCCACAACATCAAAAGCAATCACGTTTACACTGAATAGTAAAGCTAGCTCTTAGAAGAATTTAACTTTAATATCACTAGATGTTTGTGCGAGTTTCCAAACTATTACTAAGTCATTGAGACTTTGAAATAAATTGGAAAGGATATTTCTAAATTATTAGAGATCTGTAAGATCACAATAGGTATTCCCTGCAAGCCTATGCTTGCCAAACCAACTAAATCAATTTAAGTAATAAAATATTTTCAAAAAATTTTGTAGCAAATTAATTAAATATTGTATTAATATAATAGGTCATTTTAGAAAGATTCAAAGACATGACTTTTACTTGTGAATACAAATATGATGGATTAAGAGGCCAAATACATTATGATGGAAAAGATGTTAGCATTTTTAGCAGAAACCTAGAAAATATGACATAAATGTATCCTGATATCGTAGAATTTATAAAAAAGCATGTTAGCTAATCAACAACGGTTAAAAATTTTATTTTAGATAGTGAAATCGTTGCTTTCGATAAAAATACCAATAAAATTAGACCTTTCTAATAACTAGCAACAAGAGGAAGAGTCAATGTCAAATTAGAAGAAATAGATATTAAAGTCTGTGTTTTCATGTTTGATTTAATTTACATTAATGACTAGAGTTTACTTCAAACAACACTTCAAGAAAGAAGATAAAAAATTTAGGAGTGCTTTGTGCAAGAGCCTGGTGAGTTTTGCTTTGCTGAACATATAAATACAGAAGATGTTGAATAAATTTAAGTAAATTATTATTAATTAACTAATTAAATGAGCATGAATAATTTTTTTCTTTAATATTTAGGAATTCTTAGAAAAATCTGTTAAGGTTGGTTGTGAAGGTTTGATGGTTAAAACTTTAGAGACAAACTCAACCTATGAGCCTGCAAAAAGATCATTTAAATGGCTTAAACTTAAAAAAGATTACTTAGATAGTGGTTTAGGAGATACTCTTGATTTAGTTCCTATTGCAGCCTTTAAAGGTACAGGTAAAAGAGTTGGATTCTATGGAGCATATCTATTAGCTAGCTACAATGAAGATATGGAGCGTTACGAGACTATTTGCAAGATAGGTACAGGATTTTCTGATGAAATATTAGAAGCCTGCTATAAATTCTTCTAGGATAAAATTATTCCTCAACCATAGTCTGATTATTTAATCAAAGATTTTAAAGCAGATGTATGGTTTAAACCTTCTGTAGTGTGGGAAATTAAAGGTGCAGATTTACAAATATCACCAGTATATACATGTGCTATAAGTGAAACTAATTAAGAAAAAGGTATTGGACTTAGATTCCCTCGTCTCATCAAAGTTAGAGATGATAAGGATCCCGTAGATGCTACCTCTCCTTCTTTTATATACGATATATATAAATAGCAGGCTGTCGTTGCAAATGATTTTGACGATGGTGATGACTTCTATTGAATATTTAAATTATATACGAGAATTAGTATTTATTAATTGTTAGTAAAATTTCTGATCTAAAAAATATTTTTGTCTCATTGAAGAGTAGTGTTAGAATTTTTATTTATTAATGGTTTTTTCAAGTAAAATATTTTGTGGATATTTAATTAATTATTCAATTTTAGTAATGATCTTTAAGTAGAGTTAAAAAAGTACTGAAACGAGAAAGAAATGAAATAAATTGTAAACAAAGTTTAAATTTAAATTGCATTCGCTTTATTTACTTGTTTGTGTTCATTAAAGAATGTTTAATACATTCGTATGTGTATATATATTAAATAATATAGAGTAAGTATGAATTAGTTGATGTAATAGAATGATCTTACTAAATATAGTTTGTGTAATATTATATTGTTAATATCATTTCATAGCAATAATATAGTCTTTATTTGTATTCACGAATTATGCTGAATAAATCAAAATAAGTAATACCAAAAAATAATCAAAGAAACAAAAATATTTTTCAAAATAGAATAGTTATTTTAATTTTATGGAAATTAGAAAGTAAATGAAGTAGGAAGATTAGTAAGGTAGCGAGTAAAAATATTTTACTCTCTTTGAGAGCAGTAGCAGTTTTATAGTAATTAAATAATTCATTTAATCTAGTTTGTCAATCATATTTAATTCAACAAATTTTGATAGATTGAATGTACATAAAAAAAAAACTTAAAAATTGATAGTAAACTTGTTATCAACAAGAAATCTCAAGCAATTAAGCTATGCGGTAAGAGATTTAATTGCTATTCTAGTTTTAAAAAATATTTTGTAATTTAAAGGGTAGGATTATATAGAAGATAAAATAATAAATGTGTAATAATTTGATGCAATTCTTGGAGTTATTTAAATATAGGATTTCTCTTTTCTTCTTGTAGTTAAAGAAAAGATAAAGATTGCTACTCTTCTTTAGTAGCACGATATTTATGAAATTCAATCAGTTTAGTTCTATAAATTGTCTGTAATTTTTTTTTCTTTAGAATGTTTGGTCAATTTTTTAAGAGTTTAAATTTGTAAACAGGATTAGCAGATAAATTAAAAGATAAAAGATTATATGGAAGGAGTGCAATAGGTAATGAAAACCCTCTTAGTGAATTAAAAATTAATTAGATTTGATTTTAAAATATAGATTTTATAGAGCAATCACTATTTCTCATACACATATGCACTTGATTAAAGCAGATATAGTATAAACCATCCTGTAGAAGGTGAAGATATTTTCACATGGAATAAAAAAATATCCAGTAATTTTACTCTTTAGAATATAGATCCTATTTGGATAGTGAAAATCATTTAGGGATATGTAGGATAGTTTAAATACAATGTTAGCAAACAAAATATAACTATAACTCTTATATGTCGTCGTTCATATAAAAGAGGAGGCACTCGGTATATTCACAGAGGTATATTTATTTTTGATTAATAAATAAATTTCTGATCATATGATTTTGCTTTCTAATCAATAACTGATAAGATGCATACATTCTCAATTTTTTTATAAAATAAATTTGTTTTCCGAATCAAATTAAAAACAAAAAACAAATAATTACCCATCATCAATTTTGTTATACTGTTTAATATTTTAAATGATATAAAATATATTTTGTGAGTATGCAAAATATTTTATTTTTTAATTTACAAAGGAGTTGATTCTGATGGTTATGTAGCAAACTATTGTGAGAATGAACAAATTATAGAAGCCAATGAATACATTTTTAGCAACATATTGATTAGAGGAAGTGTACCAATATTTTGGGAGCAAGTGGGAGTGCAGGCTCATTTAAAATTAACTAGAGGTGATAAGTTAAATGAATAAGCCTATGGAAAGCATTTTGACATGCTCGAAAAGATGTACTTTGAAGGGCTGGCTAGAGGAAAAATTCATATATTTAATCTAATGATGTAGAACGATAAGTATGAATAAACACTTAGTGATTCGTTTTAAGCTAATCACTTAAAATATTAAACAAAATATAAACTGCAATCTTAAAAAGAAAATAGTATGTATGATTTTTTCGATTTCCATAAAAGAGCTAATGAGTTAGATGAGTATGTTTATAATATAATGCATAATACTTACGACTACGGATACTATAAAGAAGTTAAGTCAAAGCCTATACTTTATCAGCAGTAGGTCTGCTTCTTTCGAGTTAATTGTAAAGACTGCTTGGATAGGACTAATTCTTTTCTCATGAGAATAGCTTTTTATTAAATTGAATAAATTTTAAGATAGGAATTAGGAATTACAGTTATTGATTAAAATATTGAATAACAGATACAAGCCAATAAATTATTTGATACCTAACATCCTTTAATTTAGCAGCTCAAGCAACTTTGGGTAGAAAACGGAAACAGTATATCCAATTTATATGCAGGTACTGATTCTACAACTAAAAAGGCCTCTAGTGGATTCTAATATAAACTAAATGCATATTTAATTGGAATGAAAAGATTTGTAAACTGTAATTTAAATGACTCATTTAAAATGGAATGCATAAATCTTATAACATGCCAACACTTTGATTCCTTTTATGGTATTGTTATTTATTAAATGATATTTATTTTTAAAATGTTTTTTTAATTATCAAGAAATATCAGAAGAAATTCAAGAATCTTTATATATGAAGAGGGATCTCTTCTTGTAAAAATAAAGAATAAAAATATAAATTCTAAGCTGGAATGTTATGAGTCTCATACCATAGCCTTAGATATAATTTAAAAGTAAATTTAAATTATTAACTAACTCATTTTCAATGAAATTTTTTAATTTATTTAAAATAGATTTCTTTGATAGAAACAATGAAGAGAAGCCTGATATAATTGTAGTTGGTCTTTAGGAAATTGTAAAAGTGAGTAAATTCAAGATATAAAATTTTTTTAGCAACAATCATGATGAGAAATCAGCTTAATTATGGGCTTAAATTATACAAAGACACATTCATGAACAAGTTGATAAAAATTACATGCTAATTAGCTCATCAGATATGATGGGAAATTTTTTGTAAGTTTATGTAAACCCTTCGATTAAAGATAGTATAAAAAATGTAGAAACTGAAACTGTAAAGTGTGGGCTAGCGAAAAAAGCTGCTGATGTTGGTAAAAATTAAATTTCTCTTATAAATACTGATTGATTTTTAAATTTTAAAGGCGCTGTCATTTGCAGATTAGGTATCAATGAAACTTCAGTTTGCTTCGTACATTGTTTCTTACCAGGTGGAAGAAATAAGAAGAAGGTCCAGTAAAGATTTGAAGCTATAAACCACATTCATAATACAGCTTTTTAGAAAGAAAAAAATGGGAAAACTAAAACAAACAAAATAGATTAATCAGATTTAATATTTTTATTTGGTGATCTAAATTTCAGAGTTGATTTGGAATATGATACAGCAAATGAGATGATTTAAAATTATAAATACTATCTTTCTTAAGAATAGATATCTGATGCAATTAAATAAATTTAGGAGTTAGTTAAAAAAGATTAGCTGATAGAGTACGAGTAACTTAAAAATTAATCATATCTTAAACCATATATAGAAGGAATTATACAATTTCCTCCTAATTACATAGACCGAACTAAAAAAAAAAGAACTCCTTCTTGGTAAGAATTTTATAAAATTTAAAAAATCTAATATTTATATATTAACAGGAGAGGAAGAATAATGTATTGTTTAAATGACGAGTTATCAACAATAAACCAAAGATTTTATAACACAATTTAATAAAGCAACGAGTCTGATCATAAGTAATAAATTTAATTAACTAATATATTTTTAAAAAGTATGTTAAAATAAATTTTAATTTATTAAAGACCTGTTACTTCATACTTCGAAATTAGTACTCAAAAGATAGATCAAGAAAAAAGGAATCAGATTATTTAGGATTTATTTAAAGAAAAAGAAATAGGTAATGAAAAATAAAATGAGTTATCCTGATTTATTTTTTTAACTAAAAACTATCCTTTTAAAAGATAATAAAAACTAAATAAAATAAATAATAAATTTAAATTAACAAAATTAACTATATTCAATTTAATCAATATTTAATCAAATCTATTATTTAAAAGTTAAATGTACATTTAATAAAAAATTTTTCTAGAAAAATATTTATTTGCTTGACATATTATTTTTAAAAATTGTATCTTTTAAGTCTTTATATTAACAGTTCTTTTAAAATTTCATTAGTAAAATAAAATGATATCTCCTGATTTCAATATAAAACTATCTTTTATAAGTTAATAAAACTAACTAAAAAAATAATAAATTTATTAAATAAAACTTAATCTATTTTATATTTTTCTTTATTTAGTTTCGTGGGTTTTCATTTACAATTTTTTTAAATTAAAGTTCAAAACAAAAAAAATATTTTAATTTTCTGTGAATCTGGCTTATATTCTTTAAAATGTATCTTTACATGTAAATTAATAAACTTTTTTGTAAGTAATATAATAATATGAAATATCAATAAAAATACTTAAATTAGATACAAATAAAAATATATTGTTTTCATGATTTAATATATTCATAATTAAATTAATTCACTTTAATCATTGAATTTTCCTAGAATAATATGGTCTTTCCATTTAGATCATTGTGTAAAAATGACATAATTTCGTTTTTCTATTTTAAAATTTGATTCATTAAATTTTTAAAATCAATTAACATTAAAAAAATTGAAAATACTTGGGTCAACAAAGTTTGGAGATTGAAATTCTACATATCTAAAAAGGATAGCTTAAAATATCTAAATCTTTCATCATTTTTCATTTTAAACTCTATTTCATTAAATTAATAGTTTGAATGCTTATAATTTTTTGGATCAAATCCTTCAAGCAGTAGGATGCCATTAAGCTTTCTGCTATATTAAATTTGCAATATATGATTTCCCCAATCACTTTAATAGATTAAACTCCACTACAATTTATAAAAGAGCATTAAAAAAATATTTAAATGATAATAATAGTAATAAAAAATACCTAGTTATTTAATTAGTTAAGCTTGAAAATTAGAAGTTTGTATTCATAAACTTCAGCCACTTCTATGTGGTTTTATGTTAGGTTTGTTGTTAAGCTTATTGCAAAGAATAGCTCACCTTCAGCATCTCTAAATGGCTCTACTGTATATATGGCAAACTTGTCTATATCATCTGCAAAATCCATAATTTCTTCTCCTGTTATAAGATTTAAGAATCCGAACCTATTAGTTTTCATACTTGCAAGAGCTATGAGAGAAGGTATTTCTGGCATACAGCAGCTCAAAGTAAACTGATCTTTGAATAAATACTATTTTATGTACTTTCTTCTTTTAACATCAAACATTCCTACATGAGTCTTTGTCCCATATCTTTGAATCAAGAGCAATTTTTAGTTTTTAATGAACGAATTTAAAATACTATCAAATAAATGATTTCTGACATTAAAATACTTGACAAGCTTCAAAGAAGTGTTTTTATTTTAGAAATTCATTAATGAAAAACCCTTTTTAGTTTAAGGATGTCCATTCATTATTACTAAATTCATTTTTTTACAATAAAAAAAACTCTGATTTACTGGAAGTTAAAATGGGATATTAAAAACACAATTCAATTTATCTACTTCCCATATTTTTAATTAATTATTTCTTCCAACAGTTAAAAATTTTTCTTTATTTATGTAACCTATTAGACCAATGTCTTTTCTTTCTTCACTTATAAAAAGTTCTTAGTCTATCTGTAATGAGGAGTTTATTGTAGAATGGGCAACAGCATAGCATATAGGTATGAGTGCGCCGTACTTAGGAATTTCTCCTAACTACTATTTATCTTTCTGTGTTTAATTGATCTTAGAAATTTGAGACTTTATATCTTCATTAAGCTCATTCATATTTTATATTATTATTTCTTAGTTAAGCAAATACACTGTAGGGCTTGATTTTTCTTTTTATGAGTTTACTGGTGCTGAAGTATAAAAAGATTTAGCAAACAAATTTATTATATCAAATAAAGGATCTTTGCTGTTAAATATATCTGTTTCTGACTCTGCCATTTCAAAGAATTAGTCATTCTTTATCATTTTGAGATGTTTCTTTTAAATTTTAGATTGCTTTTAAAAAAAATCTAATTGCTAAGTGATTTTGTTAATTTCTTCCTTTGAGTTTTTTAAATCTTCAAATTGGTTGAAAACAGTCTCAAGTTTATCTAAGTTATCTTTAATGCTTCTTTCATTATTTTCAAATATTTTTCTGAAATTTTTATACTCTTACAGTTCAAAGTGTTAAATATCCTTAAAAAATGTATTTAAAAGGATTGTTTTGTGTTTTTTATGAATTTAGACACAGTTGGGGCAGATAAGTGCATACTCTTCACTACATTTAGGGTCTTTGCAAACTGAAATAATTCTCTCTTTAACATGGATTGTACAGAATATATCAAAGCAATTTTTATACGATTAATCAGTATCGTATTCTTCTGGGTTATATCGTTTTTTACCAGCACAGGAACGTTGAGGTCTCATTTTCTTTTTTTTTCCTTATTTTTTTATTAATTTTTTTGTTAATAAATTAAATATTATAATTTGGAGAAATTTGGATAATTATTAGAATAGGCAGATCAAAATAATAATTATTAAATTTCACACTTGGATCCTCATATTTCGTTTTGATTATTTCCCAGTTTACTAAATCAAAATTGATCATTAAATAAAATTATGGTAAGATATGAGAGTTTTTTCTATTTTTCTATGAGTGTGTATGAATATTCATTCATGTATTATTTTCTCTATTAATTAATTTTTAAAGATTATAAGCTTTTTTATTTATTTGACCTAATAATATTTCGAAATAATTTTAAGTTTGTATGTTTGCTTAAAAAAAAATTATTATTTAGCTACTACTGTTTAAAGGTAAGTAAATACCAATCTTGAAAAAGTATGTTTGAGGTCTTAATATTTATATACTAGTGACCTTCTATAAATTACTTATCTTTTGAAAATAAATAAAATTTAATTATAATTTTAAGTAGACACATTTAAAAATAAAACTTAAAAATGAGATATTCATATGTATTGAAAGTGTTTAAGATTGATTTATTTAAGGTATGTAATACATTTTGTTGATTCAATCCTTTATATAACAATTAAAATATTCAAAAATGTTAAATATATTTTATTTAAAACATTTAATTTAGAAGCAACATCATCTAATTATTTAAAACCCAGAATTATTTAATTTAATAATCCATCCAATTAAAAAATTGAATGTAAAATATGCTAAATTCAAACAATATTTGAAGAAAAAGATTTTAATGTTTGACTAAAAAATATAAAATCATAAAAAAACAGATCAAAGCAATTATAAAGATAAAATTTAGAAAAAATAAATAAACAATTTATTATAATAAAATATTTATTTATTTTTGTTAATTTTTAATTTGTCAATTAAAGTAATTAGATAAATTAATGTTTTAGATATTATTAATAAATGCAAAATTAAAATATTATTTTAGGACTCATTTACTTATAAATTTATAATTGAAATTGGTAAATTATTAAAATGATAATTAATTTTTGTTAATTTTTAAAATTATCAATTAATAATACAGCAAAAAGAAATTTGAAAATAAAATATTATTTTAGGATTTACTTAATTTTATTTGTATTTTTTGTTTATTTGAATGTTGAAAAATTTATTATAACTAATTTATTTAACTTATAACTTTACTTTACAAAAGGAAATAAAAACAAATAGTTTCTTTCTACTGATTTATATAATTTTCACATAATATTGTCATCTTTTCTTACAAATGGATTTTAACTTAATTCTTCCTTATTTTGGGTATTTAATATTGTTTTTTATTGCCATAATGTTTATTCGTCTAATCTCTCTAATCTGTCTTTTTCTCCAAATACTATTTTTAAAACAAATTCAACTCATTATTTATTTATAAAAATGTAATAAATACATTTAGATGCTTATTCTTAAGAAGGAGGAACAAAAGAAGGATATTTAACACCATGTTAAATATTTTGATCAATCTTAAACATAGCATTTTTAATTTGGTAAATAGAGCTATTAGGATACACCATTCCTATTGTTTTTGGATCTCTAAATACTCTTTCATCTAGAGCTGACTATTATTATTTCTCCTCAAGTGTTCTATCTCTTACATGCTTTAGATTTCTAAATGCTGAAATTCTGGTTTCGTTTTCTTCTCTTTCTTTAAAAGGTTCAGAAACGGGTGTTAAGATAGGCTTTTCTCTTAAACCTAAAATACCAAAAAAATTTAAAAATAGAATAAAATTATATTTTTAAATTTACTTTATTTGTATTTTCCTTATTTTAATACTGAATAAACAGTATCTATTCTTTTATTTAGTTTAGTATGTTCTTCGTCAACATATTTTTCCTTACGAATAATTGCAATAGCATTTAGTATAATATCAAAACCATCGTTATAGTTTTCTATAAATTAAAAATTTATTTAAATTTTTATTGTTAAAAATTGTAATTTATTTTACGGCCTTCTATGCATTTTTCTGCTGATTCCAAAAGTGATTGCTTTTCTCTATAATTTCTATCTAAATTTTTAAAGATTAATTAAAATTTTACAATGATTTTTCATCTTTAAAAAATCAAAAATTTTATAAATTGAATTAAAATGCTACTTTTTTCGTTAAGGTGTTTGGAAATTAGTTCCTTTACCTAGCGAGCTTTTTTGTTAACTTCTTGGTTATAAATTAGATCTTGTTTTTCGATTTTGATGTAGTTGTAAGCAAGTTTGAGAAGATAAATTGCATTCTTTTTATTTTAATCTTTTATCATAGGATCATTGTTATCTTTTATTAGTTTAATACATTTTAATTATTTTATTATTCAAAAAATAATTTTTTACCATCGCTACGTAGAGACTCCATAGCCTGGCTGTAGAGATCTTGCTTGCTGTTAGAAAAATAAAATAATAAGTTTAACAAAATTCATTTTGGATAAGTTAAATTACTTTTGTCTGAATCTCATCAAAGGATGATTTAAGGCATCATTATAATCTATATTTTTAGATTATTTAATTATATTAAATTAATATAAAAGCAATTGATATTACCTCCTTTTTCATTGTCATCATCATCATATCTATTTTACTCATAGCTGTTCTAGAAGTCATCCTCATTTTCTTCACCTATTTAAGATTTTTTATTCTTTTTAAAGCCACCTAAACTCTTGAGTGATTATTTAAGTGTGGCATTGAAGGGATCTTCTTCAACATCAGGTTCTTTATCAATATCTTCGATGACTTTATCAATAAGCTTTTGTCCCTCTTCATAGTCATCTATATTATTATTTAGTTTAATTAATTAATCTAAATGAAAGATTTTTACCATTTTTGAAATATCTGTATGCGATATCAACATAGGCTTCCTTACTATTTAAATTAAAAAATAATTTAATATGAAAAAAGAATAAATTAAAACCCACTCCATAATGTAATGATTTTTTGTCTTTTTTATTTCTTTTGGTGGCTGAGGCTTTATTGATCTATCCTATTCCTCTACTATTTCTGCCTATTCTTAAATCTTCTTTAACTCATCGATTTATATATTCATGTATACTAAATCTTGGTACTTCTCATCAAGGTATTTTTTGAGAGATAAATACATTTATTCAATTTCATAATTTAAAAGCTCATCTTTCTTGTATTTCATATCTATCAATTTAATTGCTTTCATAATCATGTCAAATGCTTTTTAATGGTAACCTATTTGTTTATGTTAATTGTTTAAATTTGAAAAACTAGCAAATTAATTCTTATTTATTACCTTATCCTACCAAAATCTTTGTTTTCATCAAAAGTCTATATTTTCTGTCAGAGGTCAAATGTCTCTATTTTTTTTATCTTACCTTGTTTTAGTAGCTTTCTTTCTATCTTATTTTGTTGTTTGTAGATTTAGTAGCGAATCTGAATAATTCATATATCTTTTCATTGGTCCTCTTTGTTTAGCAAAAATTGCAGAGACCACATCCCCCACAACTCTAAATATTGTTTCCAGAAGGATTCCAAAACTAAAATAGTTTAACTTCTTCAGCTTGTTCAATTGCATTTCTTAAGTTTTTAATTAATTTCTCAGGTTTTACGAGTAAAAGCTCGTTAGCCCAATGAGCAAATCTACATCTTTTACCAAGAGGACATACTCCGTTATTTAAAATATTAGGACACATTTTAGTTTTAACTTTTCTAAGAGCTATTTTTAATCTTTTTTCTCTTAATTTATCTTCTATTTCCTCTTTATCCATATTTTAGGTATCAATTACAACATCTTCTTCTATTTCCTCTAGTGGCATGTTAGGGTTTGATTTTAAATTTGCATCACGCTATTCAATCATTTCTTATAACTCTTCTAACTCTCCAATTTTTCTCTTCATTAAATCTACATTTTCATCTTTTGTTCTTAAGGCACGTTCTATTTTCAAATATGTTTATTCAATTTAGTAATTTAAGAATTCGTTAGTGTTAGGCTTCTTATTTCCAATAAGTCCAGTTTTTATACCATAAAGTTCTAATTTTTATAAATCATGCTAATCTGCTTTAGGCAATGACTTTTGCATTAATATAGTTTCAGCTGTAATCTCTCCACCTATTCATAAAAAATTTATCATTTACTTAATTTTACTTATTTAATTAGTGATTACCAAAAGAACCTAGGTTTAATGCTTTTTTCCATTTATTTTCAAGCTGCAATTGTTTGATTCTATCAGTTTCAACTTCTTTTCTAATTTATTCTATTGCTTTGCTGATAACATCAAAAGCTTCTTAGTATCTCTCAAGCTTATAAAAGATATTAGCTTTTTACAAACACCCTAACTTAAATGTTAAATTGTCTGAGGTAATCTTTTTATTTTCTTATTTGTTCTTAAAAGATTGGGTTTTACAAATTTTAGAATTTGTCACTTAGGTAGCATTTCTTAGCTACTGAATAACATTTTTATTGAAAGTCTTGAATTTACATTCAGAGCATGCAGTTTTTTAACTACATCCAAGACAACTTAAGAATTTATTACCAGCTGGATTCCAAGCAGGGGGTTTTGATTAAGAAAAACCTGAATCAACAACAGTTTTTAAGTAGCTGAATAGGATTTTTTTCTTTGCTTATATTTCTTTGTTAAATTTAAGTTCTTACATAGTATGAGCAAAAACACAGTTAGCTCCAATAGGAACACAAGATTTAATGCTACTTACATGCCAACGAGGACCAACATATCCAGGACAAGAGTTTCTATATATTTTATTAAAATAATTACATTCATGTAAATAAATTTTATTAAAGTACCCTAAAGGACACATTATATTTTTAACAAGTTCTCTTCTTGATGCATATGTAGACTAGGTAGCTGAGGAATATCTGCTTGAGCTTTCTGCATCATACTAAATTAAAAAAATGATGTTAAGTATATCTTTTTGTAGTAATTTTGCTGATAAAATTTAGGCTGAGATTGTTGTATTATTAGTATTTATTTGATTATAAAAAAATATAAAATCTTTATCCAATAATTATTAACTTTAATATAAACATTATTTTTATTTTTTAGAAGCAGTTAGTTAAATAATTAATTGAAATGTTTATATTTAGCCTTAAGGATTTAAATAACTTATAAATATTAAAAATATTACTTCTCCTTATTTTTTAGATCCTCTTAAGCTTTTTTGTTCATCCTTTAAATATAAAATTTAATAAAATTTATAGAAAATAGCAAATAATTTTTTACTTTGCTTTAAATCACTGAGTCTTAATTTTGCTAGGAACGCAATTTAATAAGCTCCAACATCTTTTCTTCTTTCTATATTATTATTTAAAAGATTGTTATAGAAAAATCGAATTGTCATTTAAAGAATACCTAAGACTAAAGTTTTTATTTTTCATCCTTTGAAATTTCACCTTCTGATTACTTCATGATCATTTAAAGCTCTATTTTTTTATTTCTTACTTCTTCGGACTCTTCTTAGTCTCCTTATTTTTCCTTAAGCTACTCTGTCATCTATATGCATAAAACAGAATAATTTTAATTGTATTAATAATATATTTGTCAATTTACTCTTTTTTTCATCTTGTACATTGATATTTGATTTCTCTAATCTTCTGAAATTCTCTGCATAAATAAATTAACCTTTTTGATAATGTCTCTTTCATTTGCTTCCATAAACTATTTCATAATTATGTAAATTAATTCAGATTTAGATTTCTTTATTATGAATAAATACCATCAGTTAGTCATAGACTTCCTTAAGTAATTCTCTATTACGAGGATTTTCAAAATTTTCTCTTTTAAGTTTATCTTCTTACTTTTCTTTTTTACCGATTTTCTCAAAGTTGAACTGAGAGTCTGGGTCATCTTACAAGTACTTAGTGACCTTTGGATTAAAGTGGGAAATGATCGATTTTATATGAAAATTATCACAAAGAGAAGAATAAGCTTCATTGATATTACCATTTTATATTAAAAACCATGCCTTTTTAATAATTCCTTTCCTATTTATTAAAATTTGTTAAATTTGATAAAAAATAATTGAAAATTACTTGTAAAGCCAAGGGTATTTGTCTTTAAAGTTTTCTCCCATCTTAGAAACTGCTAGCTCAAATCCTTTTGGTTTTTCTAAGAAGAGAGGAGAATTAATTTTAGATTGTAAGAATATGAATCTATTTCTTTTATTCATTCTGTATCCAATACCTGGATTAAATGTACAATTTTAAGCCTCCTCGAATTTCATCATAATTTACTCACGCTCTTTTTAGCAAACTTTGTTATCCCATACTGAAGTGTCGGGTCTATCTTTATCATACACGCTTTCGATATAATCCCTTGATAATTCTTCAATCTGTTCATGCATTTTAAATTAATAATATGGAAATTTATCAACAAATTTACTTTTTTATTCAAAGTCTTTTAAAATATATTAAATGAAGGAGGAGCCCAGAATGGAAGCTTTTTAGACTTTTGCTTTTTGATAGAAGTTCTTGCATATGCTCTGACAATCTCAAAGAAGTCCTTCTTAAACTTAGGAGGAAAGGGTTTAAATTTGAAAGCAGAGTTTTTTGCAAGACCATACCTAAATGCTGGATATTACTTTTCTATAACTTTCTTATATTATTGCTCGCATTGCTAGGTTTTAATAAAACAATAAATTAAATAAAAATTAACCAATCTAATAATGTACTTAAAATAACGCAGAGACATACTCATTAAGACCTTTTTGTTTTTATTCTCTAGTTTTTTTCTTTCTGTCTTTTCTCATCTCAATAAATTGCTTAGCTGCTTGATTCAGGTGACGAAGGAGCTTTTTATTTTCTTCATTAATTTATTTTTTTTCCTGGATGAGTTTTCTTATTTCCTCGGAATTAGTGCTTTAATAAAAATCTAATCTGTCTCTAAAAATAATTGATAGATCATCTATCTTTTCTTATCTCCTTTATTCAAATATCATATAAACATTCTCAGGTGTAATTACTTCTTCAGCAGTTTTTCTTTGTTTAATCTAATCTTCTTCATCAGAATCGAAGACATCATATTCTAATCCGAACTTACTTAGACGATTTTATTTAAACCTAATAATAAAATGTTATTTTCATTTTTATTGCCTAACTTATCCCATTTAAATAAATAAATAAATACTCTTAGACTATCATTTCATTGAGAATTCTGTCTTTAGGAAACTTAGTATGCAGCTCTAGCATGACTTATCCAGACTTATATTTATCTTTAGGCTATTTGAGTTATTCAAGAGGAGTCTTTTTAGGTTCAAATTGCTTATTGAAAACTTTCTTTTATAAATATTTCTTCATTCTTTGCTCCTCTTCCTACTATGCCTTCTCTCTTTGGATCTCTTCTTATCTTCTTTCTTCATTCCATTATGCATAGAATTCTCTTAATTAAGTCTCAAAATTATCACGACCTTCAAAATCAACATCTAAAAACTCCCTTTGTCTTTTCTAATTAAATAAATTAAAGTTTAAATTAATTTTAAATAAAAAATTCTTTATTTTTACATCAAGCCTATCATAAAACTTCATAAATTAAACCATAGGATCCTTTCCTTGCTTATTTTTAAGACTTTTATAATAATTTTAGTATTTAGCAGATTTGTCAAATTTAGAAGATTCATTTTTCTTAACTTAGTCATCTTCCTTTTTTTACTCCTCAGGAAGATATCCACAGCTACAATCATACTGTTTAATGAAAGCTGTAAAAACATCTCTGAAGTATTTGTCTATATCGTCAAATATTACTTTTTCTTTAAATTTAGATTCTTTTACTTAAGAGAGAGCTTCGTTTTTCTTTTAATCGCTAAAATTAGCAGGAAAGCACTCATCAATTGCTGATTGTATAAGCTCTTTTTAATTTTTTACTCTTGGCCAATATTCTTTCAATTTTTTTGGATGTCTAAAATTTTTTTCAGCATCACTATTTTTAAAAAAAATAACTTTATGTATTTTTTCTATTGTAATTGATTCTTACATATCATTTTTTTCGTCTTATTCCAAACCATTCTTAAAGTAGTCGTCCATAATGCTATGAGCTAATTTCTTTCTATAACTCCATTCACACTTCTAGAAATCAATTTAAGTATTTCCTGTTTGATATGAATAATATAACCTATTAACAGCTTCTTAAACATTAACTTTTTAATTCTTTTTTCTTTATTATTCTTCATGAAACTTATCTAAATCCTTTTCAAAATATTGACTAATCTTTTGGTCTTATTTTTCAACTTTCTCTTAATCGTGTGAGTGAATGTACAAAGTATATCTTACATCCTCAACATTTAAATCTATGAATTCTCTTAATCTTCTTTGTTTTTTTTCTTTAGCAACAAAAAATCTCTAAAGTTTTATTTAAAAAAACAATTATTTTTTTAATATAAATTTTTTTATATAGTCCTTAAATATAAGCTAATCAAAAGTAATTTAATACCTCTTTTTCATTTAGCTCGCTGTCATCTTTTTCCATTAACTCTTAAATCATATATTATTTTTATTGAATCTCCTCCCTATCTTTGGCTGTCCTCATTCTATTTTCTTCATTTTTCTTATTTTCAACTTGCTATTATTATATTCAGTGAAACCATTAAAATTAAATATTTCCCTCAACTTTAAGTAAAATTAATTTTGCTTACCTATTTACGCAATAATTAAAAAAAGTCAAATAACACCTATGGATTTCTAGTCATTTTCACTTTATTCTTTTCATAGTACAATTGCTTTTTTTATATTTAATTTAATGATTAAATTTATGATAAGTTTAAAATAATTCAATATGTTTTTATAAACAAAAAATCAGCTATTATTATATGTAAAAGTAAATAGAATGCTTACCACCATAAAATCGAATAAATCAACTCCTAGATCTTAATAATTATCAGCTTCATTTTCAATGCTAAAATTAGCTTAATGAGATTAGTCAAAATTTTAAGTTTCATATATCTCATCTCTATTCATCTACGATGCTTCTAAATTGTAGCTTCATAATTTAAAAAAAAGATAAATTTTTGCGAAACTAAACAGAAATTGATATCCATAAAGTTGAAAATAGTTAAATAAAGGTAGGCTATTTACCTTTATGTAACATCATAGTTAGCAAAATTGTAAATTCTATCTTTGTTCATTTTGTATCAATCACTATTAAAAATCTACAATATCTTATTTCTCACTAATTAATATTTAATAACTGATATTTTTGAATAATCTTTTGATATTTGTAAGAATACTATTTAAAAATCAATTGCAATTGATTAATTAATTATTTAGCAAATGAAACCATAAATGATTAAATATTATTTCTGCGATTCATAATTCAATAAATGAATTAATTAATTAAATTTTTTATAATGAGATCGATATATTCACTAATTTAAATATTTTTAATTCAAATTTTTTTTAAAATAACAAATTAATTTTTTACACTTAAAATATTATTTTTAAATTTAAATAAATAGCTAAAAAAATTTTATTTATTTTAGTGAATAATTTCAATTTTATGAAATTTTTTAAATTGTTTTAATTATGTTTATGTTAAAAATTTTTTAACTAGACTTTGCTGATTTAATTTCTTTGTACTATCAAAAGAATGTGTTCATAAAAAAAGATAAAATTATACTGAGTTATTTGCTTTCCTTTAAAATTAAAAAAAATAATTTATTTAGAGAAATATCTATTAACTCAAATACCTAGAGTTTAGAATAAATAAAATCTAGAAGATATTGCTTATTCATAACTCGTTAATGAAGCTTTTAAACTAAAATAAACAAAAATCAAAAGTATTATTTTTTATTTAGCTATTATTTTGAAAATTTATTGAAATTTTATAATTATTTCATAAAATAAATGTAGTTAGTTAACACATACCTAAATAGCTGCTGTTTGATTAAAATCTCTATTTTCATTTAAATTTAATTAAGATATTTACTTAACTTCTGCTTTTATCGTTTTTTTAAAAAGAGTATATCTAATTCAATACCTGCTTTTGATTTCTTCTATTAATAATAATGTAACAATCAAACAATAATAAATAGTAATTAAGAAATTACCATACAAGTTCAAAAAAAAGAAATAGATTGAAAAAATAGAAGCATATTGTGTATTTTTTTATCAATTTCTCTCGAAAGAAAAGCTAATATTATTATCAAAAAATAAGTCTAAGAATTAAATTTATAAGCATTTTTCATCTTATTTCGAATGGAGTAATAGTTAATATAGTAGCTATTTATTCATATTAATTGCTTTATATTAATGAAATAGCTCATCTTTTTATTGAAGCATTTCTTATAGTTTTTTCCTTCATAAAAATAAAAACTATTTGTGTGTTAGTCAAATAATTAATATTTTTTTCCAAATTTTCACTTAAAATTATTAGAAATAACAAATATTATTCTAAATGGATATTCATGATATGCTTTCTTTTAATAGACTTAAAATATTAATCCAGTTAACTTTTTGCTGGTCTTTCAATTAATTTTTTTATCAGTAGGGATGTATTTATTACCTTTTTAAATATTTGTCAATACTTTATCACTCCAGTAAACTTACACAAGAGTGTGTACACATTAAAAAATTCAGATCAACGTATCAAATTTATATAATAAAAAGGTAATTTAAATTTTACGTAATTTATAATTTTTCACGCCTTTGAACAAATATCCTTTTGTGGAAAAAGTTAAATAAAGAAGAAGATATACTCTAAAAAATTGAACATAAAGAACTCAATACAGATTTGATTTACGAAGTCAATAAAAAACTTAAGTGGAATTTTGCTAGTTATAATTAATAATAATTAAAAAACAACAAATAATTTGACTTAATAATTAACGAAGTTTGAAGATATGAATATTCAAAAAATTGACCTTCATATGAGAATGAGAGGACTTCAAATGGTTGATCCAACCCCAGCAGTTATTGATAAAAAAATATTTTTGCCTCTTCATAAAAGCCAGCCGTTCTTGGATAAGCTGTCTTATAGAAAGAAAAAAAACCTTTCTAAAGCAATTTTAAAGCAAAAGGAAAGTTACTGGTCCACTGACAACCACATTTAATATGTTCCTTTTAAGAATGACTACTTCAACAATTAAAATTCAAATACAAACAAAATGGGAGGACATATTAAAAATTAAAGCTCTATCGATCTTGAAGGTTCGAACTCAATCATAAGCCAAGGAAAGATTTAGTCAGCTAAAGTAATCAAAAAGCCTAGTACTCATAATGAATTTCAATCTTAAAAAAGTAAGAAGCGTATTATAATTAATTTAGATGATCGCTTTAAAAACAAAGCAGAGTTACATATGGTATCTCATCCACAACTTTCAACCACAAACACTTCTGATTCTGCTAAATTTGAAAATGCAAAATAATCTCACACTGAAGAAAAGTACTAGGAAAATTAAAAATCAGATGTTTACATAGAAAATTTAGATTAACAGCGTCATAGCATAGGTAACGGCAAGCATAACAACAACATGAAAAGCAAAAATGGATCTAATAGCAAATAAGATAGTAAAATAAGAGCTAGCAGTAATCACCAAATTAAGTAGTCAGAGAATTCTGCTCAATTTGATGGTAAGCAAAGAGCTATCAGTTAAATGGGCGATCAAGAGGTCGAATATTAAAATTAGGCTGAATAGAAATAAACTAAAACACAATAAAATAAATATGGATAGTAGGATTAGTCCTACATCGAAAATTCTAGGGTGATGTTCATAAATTCTTCAGATCATTAGGCTTCTTTTTTCGGAAATAAGCCTAAATCATCTAAATCTTCTCGCCGCGATATTTTATAAATTAGTTCTATGTATTTAAGGGATCCAAAAGACATTTAAGATATCGCAGATCGTGTTCAAATGTTTGAAGAAATTCGTAAGGGTAACGCTAAGCGTGCTAAAACAAAAGAGCAAATTCGTTAAGAAAATTTTAAAAAGGTGATGACCTCTAAACCAATTTACTATGGGCGTGACTACTATTTCTAATAAATTTAGAACTCAAAGAAAATTGATAGAGAACTAACCGAAGAAGATCCTAATAATTTTTATACACATGATAAAAGTAAAAGCGCTAGAACAAATGAAGGCTAAATATTTGACAAGGCTGCTGCCATGAAGAAACCTGTCAACAAAAAGAAGCTTAAAAGATTTTATATAGCAGTAAGAAGATATAAAATGGTTACGCTATTCTGGAAAGCAATCGACCAAGCTATTAAAAAGAAACGTTAAATAAAAATAGATTCATTTTAAGTGAATCTCAAAGATTCTATTTAAGCTTGTATGAAAGTTACTTTACAATCAGCACAGTAATCTCTATTAAAACTTTTCAGAGAGAGCGAAAATTTAGCATATTATTCTTAAGCACCAGGATTGCAATCTTATAATGATAAAAAAGCCAAAATTCGCCAACACTGTCTAAATATTTTGGAGGATTTAGCCAAAAAATCAGTAAACATAGATTAAAATTAATAATTTGTAAAACTAATTGCAAAAAACTCAAACAATTATGAATTTCCTCCATAAAACTTTTGGCCAAGATTTATAATAAATCGTGTTGAACTAACTAAAATTGGTTCACTCAAAAATTTGACAGCTAGTTAAAAAGAAATGATAACACTGTTATTCTTTATTATATATGGTCTTTTTAATCGTCTTGTCCGCCCTTGGTCTACTCTAAAGCTTGAGGAGTCAGAAATTCTTGCAAAGAATTCTCAGTTAGCATTAAGTCTCATTTTTTATGTAATGCATGATTATTTAAAGGAAAAAAACCCTATTGTCTAAAATGAATCTTAACAAGTAAATGGAAAATACTATATCTAGGAAAGAGAAGCTCCTCTAAATGCTTATCCTGACCTCCTCTCATAGGAGTCAGAAATTAATCTCAATAAAAAACCTGTAGACTAAGTAAAGCTAAAAATTAAGCTAGATTAATAATAGAAGGACAATGATAACATCATTATCGGCATTTGTTCGCGCAGAAAAGTGGTTGACTTAGTAGAAAAAGACTTGGAATTTAAGAATTAAATCATATAATATTTACAATAAATTTCAGCAAGCATCTAAGTAAAAGCTGAAGAGATTTATCCTGAATTAAAGGATAAATTACTAGATCTAATTCAGTGAAGTAAATAAATATATAAATGAATCTATTTATATTGATTTTATCTATTATATATAGTATACTATTTATGTTACTAAACTATATTTAGTTAGTAAAGGTTTTTTAATACTTTTATAGACTTAAATAAATTAATAGCATTTTCTAATTTTATCTTTATTAATTCTAAAATTGTTAAAAAATAAATAAGTCAGTGATTTATTAGCAGTAGCTGTAGTAACCGTGAGAAGTAAATTTATTAATTCGGCAGCTAAAATAATAAAATAAATGATTGAATTCAATTTATTTGCAGCTCAGAAAAATGTTCTTTGCTTTCTTAGGAAATTTTGAGAAAATTATTTTGAAACTATGGAAATTTCAAGATACATTTTAAAATTTTTTTACAATTTAAAAAGTTAAATTATTAAAGCGTTGGCATTTCAATTATTGATTCAGTAAAAAAAATATATATATACATATACATACATTATATCAAAAAAGTGGGAAAGTGTGGGAAGACAACTAATTTGAAGCACCAGTAACTTTTTTATCAAAAATAAAGAAATGCTATTTACATATTCTTACATAAATAATATGTGGATATAATATAAAAATAAATATGGATTAATTGCAGAAAACAGATTTCTATATAACTATTAATACTTTAATAAATTTACAAATTAAAAAAAATAACAAAAGCAATATTATATATTAAAAAAAGTAATTGATTAAAATAAAAGTTGCTTATATGTAAGAACCTAAATAGCTAATAGATTATTGTATAGATCACGAGAATGGAGGATCAAAGAAAAAGAGATAAAAACACAAGCCTAAAAGAATGACTTACTTTGATGCTGACAAAGTCTATTCAATATATCTTAAACATTTGCCTAAAATTAATTCCTTTTACTGCAAAAATTTGTCTTTAGAAACAGGCTAATAATCCCGCAAAAATACAGATGTCCTTTCAAACATTAACACAGAGGCTTCTAATAGAGATATCTCGCTCAATGGGATTTTAAATTAATCCTAAAACTTAAGTTTACATTTCTTGGAGTCACCCAAAAAGAAACTAGTTAATTAATCTGAGAGAGCTTCAAAAAAAACTTAGTCTCTTTCTAGACTTTCAACCAAACATTCTACTGATTTTCATTTATAATCTGCTGAACAAAATCAATAAATAAGAAAAAGTAAATTTAACTTACATTCTGAATAATTTTTACCCAAGATAGAAACCTAAAATGGAACCCTTAATGATATTCCTTCTTCCTTCACAGAAAATTAGTATTCAAAGTCGATGAATATTTTAAAGTATCAAGGAAATAGCTAATTAGCTTCACCTACTAAAATTGATGCTAAATAATCTGAAAAAGCTTTTAAGCTCAATTAGCATTACTCTAGACTTTCAAGCAAGCACTCTATGGATAATCTTGAAGAAAATCAATAATTGAGAATGAGTAAATATAACTTACCTTCTGAAACATTTTTACCTAAAATAGAAAACTCAAATGGCACCCTTAATAATATTCCATCTTCTTATGCAGAAAATCAGTAATCATAATAAACTAATGGTTTAAGGCTATAAGGAAATGGCTAATTAATATCACCTTAATCTGCTCAAAGAATCATATTTGGCGAAAATCATACATACACTTCAAATCTATAATCACAGAAAGAGAATTCTGATACATAAAGACAATCTTAAAATGATTTTGCTAACTCAAAATGGTAGAATTCTCAATCTTAGAACGATTCTCCTAATACCAAGAGATAAAATCCTCAATCAGAGAAAGATTCTCTCTATACAAATGCATAAAATCTTCAATCGCAATTGAAGAATGATTCTTTAATGACCAACAAATAAAATCTTCAATCATAGTAGGATTCTCTCTATATTTAGACTCAGACTCTTCAATCACAGAATGATTCTCCTAACACAAAAAGATACAATCTTTAATCACAAAATGATTCTCTCTACATAAAGACATAGAATCATCAATCACAGAATGAGTCTCCTAACAC
>JH719983.1:544566-565427 GCA_000231845.2 Tetrahymena malaccensis 436
TCAATCACAGAATGAGTCTCCTAACACAAAAAGATAGAATCTTCAATCACAAAATGATTCTCACTAATTAAAGTCATAGAATCTTCAATTACAGAATGATTCTCATAATACATAAAGATAGAACCTTTCTTTACAAAACGATTCTCTTCTATCAAACAAACAAAATCTTGAGTCAGAAAATGGTACTCTCTATGCAAAGTCACAATAGAATCTTCATACAGATAATGATTCTCCCAATACAAAAAGATAGAATTTTCAACTATAAAATGGATCTCCTACAACAAAAAAATAGACTTAATCTCTCCAAAGAATAAATTAGTCTTAGTCATAATCTTCGCTGCAGAAGGGCTAAAAAAATCTTACTTATCTAGGAGATTAAATCAGCTTAACAAATAGATAAATAGCATTATAAAAGCAATAGGAAAATTAATAAGAAGTAAAAAAGGTAGTAAGCTTTGCTTAAGATTAATTAATTTCACCTCTTGTTGAAAATAATAATAATCCTACAAACAATAAAGAAGAATCTTAGAATCAATCAACTAATTAAAATAATCAAAAAACTAACAATCTTAGCAATAATACAAAAAAATATAACAAATACGCAAGTTACCTTGACCTACCACCATAGAATGAAACCTAGTCTGATCTCTTAAAACTAATTTAGTTGAAAACTGCTCCTTCTGCTTAGCAATCTAAATTAATCTTAAACAACAATTTGAATCTAATGAGCTCTAATCTTACTCCATAGCAGGCTGCTGTTGTTATTCCATAACCTGCTCGCTCACCAGTAAAATCTAAAGTTGATCCTATCTAGCTATCTATAATAAAGTCAGCAAAATCCAAATTCAAAAAAGTGAAGCTGCGTTTGAGAATACTCTTAGGGTTCTTTAACAAACTAAGAAAAGCTGCTGCAAAAAGAAGAGAACACTTCTTGAAGGAGCTCCAAAGTGGTGTTTTACTAAAAGATGCAATCATGGATATCATGAAGATTTCAATAAAAGTCTCAAGAGAGTCATTTATGATGCTCTTTTAAGAGGAAAATACATTAGATTTCTATAACTACATAAAAGACAGGTAGAATTACATATTGAGAAGATAGAGAATACGTTAATATACATACAATATTACAAGTGATTATATTGATAGTTCAAATGAGATCTTATAGTATAATACATCTTTTATTAAATTTTTATCACTTCACACCAAAAATTACAGTCATGTTGTTGATAACTTCTGGCCTCAATTTATTTTGGATAGACTTGAATTTACAAACTATGGATAAATAAAAAATATCACTTAGGAGCAGAGAGAAATGATATCCATATACATGTATTTCGTTTTCGGAGTTTGTAACAGATTAGTTCGTCCTTGGTAAACATTGAAGATAAGTGAAAATTATGTAAAAGAAAAAAATGCGCAATTAATATTAAGTTTGACTTTTTATCTGATGCTTGATTACCTAAAAGAAAATAATCCAATAGTCACTAAAAACTCATATAGTTAGATACCAGAATAATATAGACCAAAACCAAGAGACACTCCTCTCAATACTTACAATGATACCCTCAAGAAAGATAAAATGTTTTGGATAGGATGCTAGAATGATTCAGTAGCAGATTACAATGTCAGCAAACCAGATTTAGATAAAATTGAACAAGAATTAGAATCTTAAAAGGTCATAAATGAAAAAATTATGATAGGTTTGCATCCTAGAAAGGATTTGGAAGATCTTATTAAGAATGACAACCAACTCAAAACAAATGTTCAAAACTGCTTAAAAAAAGGAGCAGTACTCCTCTTAGCAAAGATATATTCATTCAATCTAAATTTAAATGAAAATTTATTTAACTTTGTTGAGTGATAGATAAATAATCATTATTAATTAACAATCAGAATTTATTATTAAACAAAGTAAGTCAAAGCCTGATTACCATGAAAATATAAATAAATTTTGTAAAAATTATGTATAACTTATAACAATTATGTGGATGTAAATTAATTAATTAATTAATATATAAATAAAACAAATTATAAAATATTTTTTGCTGTTAATTTTAATTGTCTTATTTACAACTTTTTCTTTTTTTAGTTCACAATTTTAAATTCTCATTTAAAAGTTCAAATTATTTTAAAAAAATCAATTTATATTAACAATCATGTAATTAATTTTACTTTATCAGATAAGTAAGATTCATCTATCCATTATCTAACCTTAAAACCAACTTATAAATAAAAGTTAAAATAAGTTGTAAAAATTAAATTTATATAAATGCAAATATTTTTTATTTTAATAATTATTTTGTTTCAAAAACAGAATTTAATTTTTAAAACTAAACTCAATCAGCTTATGGCATTTTGGTGATAAATCTATTACTTTATCATCTTAATTACAAAAAGATTATAAGCTATTTATCATTTATATTAAAATATTTTATTCATTCTCATTTTTAATATGAAATTATTTTGGAAAAAGGCTATTTGGGATTAATATCTTCATCCCATTTTCTAGTAGGTATTGTCCACAAAATGCAGAATTTATCTTTTAAAAAATTTACTACTTATTACTCTAATTATTTTAACACTGATTGACAATTTATAAAAGATTTAAGTTTAGTTTTCAACTGTTGCCAACCACTATTTTATAAACTCATTTTTAATTAGAGATGATTATAATAGAATGAGCCAACTAATTATGTAAATAGGATAATTTCCAAATATTAGATTAATTATCTGATTTAAGATCTTGACAATACTTTAGTATTTTAGTTTAATAATGCTAAAAGATTCCTAAATTTAAAGCGTTTTGGACTTAGAAAAGATTATTTTTTACATATGTAATTTATTAATGTAATGATCTTTTTTTGGTTAAAGTTATATCTTATTTATGATTTTATGAAGTTCTAACCTTTTCAATATTTATTTAGCTTTTAGATTGAACAAAATATAAATAGGAAATAAATTTTAAGTTGATTCTGATGAAAAAACAATTTAATTTGATTGAAAGTGAGAACAAATAAAAAATTAAGAAATTCAAATTAAATGATTAGAAGTTGATTTGATTATTTTCAATTACTTTGAATATTTAAACTTAAACTAAACACGAAATAAAATAAAATTGTATACATTTTATATAAAGTTGGTTACAAAAATAGATTATAGCTAAAGCTAATATATCTATTTATGTTTGTGATAATTAAAATAACTTAGTTTGATTTAATAGGAAAATTGTAGTATAAAGTATAAGAAATGGTTAATTAAAATTAAATAGTATAGTGTCTGTCTGTATGTATGTATGTAGGTGTGTTTTTGAATACATTAATTGGTTGTATGTTTTAGTGAGTCATTAAATATCTAAACAAGAAGTCACTTTTTATCCGTCTTTATCAGGCTCTTGTTTCATTTTAGATAATAAATTTAGCAGGGGAGTTTACTCTAGACAAAGAATTTTTGAATTGGTTTGTTTTGGGCATTTCAATTTTAGTGCTAAATATAAATTATAAACATTAAAATTTAATTTTGAAAAAACTATTTTACTTAAAAGCTACTCTAAGCTCGATAGAATTATGACATCTTTGCATTTTTTTAGCTGTTTTTTCATATTTTTAATCAGAGAGATTGCTTTATCTGAATATTTTGAAAATTAATGGTAAAATCTGCATATTTGAATTAAGAATGCTTACAATAAATTTAATGAAAGTTCTTTAATGTTAATGCATAATTATATATCAAGGTTAAATGAATCCAAAGCAGTTGTAGTCAAATTGCTAAATCTATTTTTAAAAATAATTCAGATATCATTTTATTTTTATATTATTTTACTCGCAATTTAATGATAAAGTTTTCAGTTTTTTAAGAGAAGTTACGACTTCTCCGATCTTAATTAATCCTTTGTCATTAATTTGATTTTTTCTAATTTTTTATTTAATAGTTCGAATTATTATTAAAAAAAATATGATAAATGTAAATTACTTCAGGTTCAAATTTAGATATCTAAGTTTTTTACAAGCGCTGATATTTTCCATTAATTAAAATACTGACTTATCAGGTAAATTATTACATCTGTTATATAAGAATTTTTATTGTAAAATATGTTAAATAAATATAATAATTTACGTTAAATCAATTTGTATTTTTGCAACCTTGTCATTGAATTTGAATTTATTTGTTAATTAACTGAAGTTTTCTGCATTCAAATTGTTCCATCTATTTTAATAATGAGTTAAAAATAAAGCATGCTTTAACATTAATATTCATTTTAAATGCTAAGATAAATTATTTTTTTAGTTCAAATTCAGAAATAAAATTTCCCTTAGGTTTTTTGGAAGAAATTTGATTGATTTAAATCCAAATCCATTTTGAGAAGAGACTAATTTATTATTTTATTTGAAAGTTAAAAAATTTACCCTAGACGCAAATCAACTTGATCTAAGCTTTTGAAGTAAGATTGTTATTCTTAGTCTAAGGTTTTACCTGAAGGTTTACAGTCTTTTTTAACGCATCCTCTAATTATATAGAGTTTAAAACATTTTAATTTTGTTTAAAGTAACAAAAATTTTACTGTAAATCTAATGAAAGAGTGTGCAAGAAAGCATTTTTGCTCAAATAGTACAAAATGTTGCTAGCGTCTTGGAAAGCGATTTTGTTACTTCTATTTTAAAAAGTAAAAAAGCATATAACAAACTTGAATAGATATTAATTAAGTTTTTTACCCAATATCTAAGTGCAAAATGTTAAGTTAGTTCTATCCTAGGGCTTCGCTTAATTCTAACAAAGAAAAGCAATCAAGATTGTTTTTTCTAAATTTAAAAAATAAAAAATGGTTTAGATATTTGAAGACAGATTATTAAACTGAGTCAGGAGAAATGTGTTTATTACCTAAGGTTAAGGTGCAAATCTATCAGACCTTTGCATGCTTTAATACTCTATATGATATTTTTGATTCCCTTGGAAGTAATCTAATTCGATCTTAATTAATAAAAATAGAAGAAAATTGAGTCTAGCTAAAAGGCAGAATAATATATTTAGTTACTCTAAGTTAATTGAAAGTCTGACTAAATCAGGAGAAAATAAAATTTCGTTTGAATCACAAGGAGAGGATGTGAAGCAGCACTTAAGTATTTTAGTATAAGTTTCAATGCCAAAGCAATTTGAATATAAAGAACCTGAAATCTCATTGTAGCTAATAATTTTATTTTAAGAATTAATCAGTAAATCTAACAAATTGTGAGCCTAAAAATATCTAAATTAAATATTTGAAAAGATATATTTATACCTTAAGTCAATTTCAAGATCTTTCAGATTGCATAAATTGTTGATTGCTTTCCACAAGCAGCAAAGTCCTTCATCTGTAATATTATTGCTTCTAATATTTGAATAAAATAACACAATTAATTTTTAAAATTTTAAACTATAAAATATAAATGAAGATCAGCATTATGACGTAATGACTAAAAATAAATACGGCATTGTAGATAATTGTGTGAAAATTTTAAGTAGAAAAAGGGATTTTTTTAATTTATGATGAATTTAAATCTTAGTTTTCGATAAGCAAAGATATTTATTGTAATATTTAATGATTAGAAAGAAAAATTACTGTAGACTGATGTGGAGCTTAGTTAGATTTTTGAACTCTTTTAATGATTAGCATATTTATTTTAAACCTTGATCAGCAATTTAAGTATTACTATTTATTTACAGAAAGTAAAAATTAATAAATTATAAAATATTTTTATTCATTTACTTTAAATTAATTGTAGAGCAAACTACGTGATCACTATAGTCTTTTAATTTATCTGCAAGATGTTAAATTTCAGAATCCTTCAAAACAACTGATCTTTTTTTAATAAAAAATCGTTTTATTAAATGAAAAATAGAAAAAAACTGTTTAAGTAGCTTAAAAATACATTTTTAGAATTTAAAAAATAAAATAATAATTTTACTCTAGATTTATGTTGAGACTCATCGATTTGTCTTTTTCTTTTAAATCATTTATATCTTAAATTATGCTGAATGTATTATCACAAATATTGAATGAAAGATTGTGGCTTGATGAAATTCTACTCAAACTTAGACTATTTAGAATAAATTTCAAAAATATTATTATGGAAAAAAATTAATTATCATTAGTTATTTAATTACTTAATTAACAAATATTATAATAATAATAATATGATCGATCAGTTATAATGAAAAGTATAGAGAGTTTTTATCTTATTTATTATCCAACAAACTGAATAAATAAATAAATGAATGAGTAAATGATTTATTGACTGATGATCATATTTTTTTTAATTTTATGGAAAATTAATTGAATTTCGTTTGAAGCTGAAATAAAAGAAAACCTGAGCTTTTAGTTGACAGTCAAGTTTGTTTAGTCCGCGTACAAGGAATTTCTCAAAGAGTTCCCGTTGATGAAAAACTCAGAGTCTTAATCAGACTTAGCGCTTAATACTTCAAAGTATGGTTGTTTAGTTTGGATCATTTTTATTTGGTATTTTTCAATTTTTTAAAAATAGTTTAACGTTAACAGAAGATTTTATGTAGATGAAAGGTAATATGGCAAGTATACTCAAGAAAATGAACAATTTGAAGAATATTTTAATATAAAATGGCTCTAAAACCAATCTGAATATGTATCTAGTTTATTCTTTTTTGCAAATCTTATTTGATTTGTTTATTTAAAAGGTTATGTTTTGCTTTTTTTTGTTTTTCTTTTACTTTTTTTAATTATTTGCCTATGCAAAACTCTTTTTTCAATTTAAAGCTTATTAATAAATTTAAGACAAAAGAAAGCAATCAAAAGCTTTTTTTTTTGTTAGATTTTTTCTTCATGAAAAATGAATGATAATTAAATTACTCTACAATATTTAATATTTTGTTAATATAATAATTATTCATCATCATCTAATTAATATATTTGATAACCCTTTCTTTTTTATTCCTATTTTTAGGTTTTATAATCAATCAATCTTCTGATCACAATTAATTATTCATTCATAATTAAAAATTTTCGATATTAACTATTTTTAGTACATATTTAAATTAGCTAAATTGTATATAAAAATTTAATTAAATCTAAAAATTTATACCCAAAATGCACTTCCACTCACTCTTAGCTGCATTTAAATGTTACTTGATTATTTAGGTAATCAAGTTTGTAAGGATCTTTTGCAAAAATACCTTACAGCCCTCAATATGTACGAAATTTAAGTTAAGCATGAATAATTGATCTAGCATGTTCTCTCTCAAATTTATGATATATTTGCTAGTCTTTTAAAAATAAGATATCCCCAAAATCATGTAGACTATATTTAGATTTTATTTTTCTTCAATGTTTATTAGTTATATGTTAATTATCATTGTATTTATGATAAGGCTATCTAATTTAAGTAAAAGTTTATATGTAAAAAAGCTTCATAGTTGGTCATATCAAAACCAAATAAAATAAATACCCTCATTTGATTAATTAACAAAAATTATTGAATAATTTATTATCACTCGAACAAATTAATGTTTGTAAAATAAAAATTTATCATACACCTTTTAAATTTTTTGAAATTTATATTATTAAAAAACCGATGTAAGTGTGGTTAAATAGAATTTAAAACACTTACCTGATTATCATAGTTAGAAATAAGCAAGGTCTAATATTAATAAATTTATTTTCATTAAAATACCACCAATCTAAAGTTAAATTCGTGATTATTTTATATTAAATCATGATTAGCAAGCAAATTTATTTATAAAAAAAATTAAATGATTGCTTACAAGAATATGCAGAAATGAAAAGCTGCTTTTTAGTTCAATATATTAAAAAAAATAATATTTGTTTTTAATTGCAAAATTGTTTTGAGGATAACTAACTAAATTAAATATGTTAAATGGTTCATTTTTTAAGGTCTTATTATAAATATAACCAACAACTTTTGAGCTGATGATTAAAATAATTTTAACATCATAAAACAGTTTCTTAGAAATATTATTTTCAAAACTACTGTATTCCCTTTATTTATTCTTAATTTTTAAAATAAATCTTATTTTACAAGTAAAAAATTCTTTGATTTTGTTTCTATTTTATATTTTTGAGGGTTATTTTTTGAGAAATTAATAAATAATTTACAGTAAATAAAATAATTTGATTAATTGTTTTCTTTCAATTTTCCTTCTATATAGATTGTTGATAAAGTAAAGAGAATTACTTTCATATTTTTTATCAAATATTTAAATAAAAGACACACTCTTTTAAATATTTTGAAATGTATTTCATATTTAATCAGTATAAGTCAAAAAAATATTCTAAAATAATAATTTCATAATAATTAATTACTTTAAAATTAAAATCTTAAATTAATTAAATAGAATACTTGATTTTAAATTTACTTTTTTATATTTAATAATAAGTTATTAATTTTTGTTTGATCATAGCTTTACTCTTTCTTTTACAAAATATTTTGATTAAAAAAAGAATTCAAATTTAAGTAATTCTGTAAGTTACTTTATTTCATAAATAAATTTGGTTGCAAACAAAAATAATTAATTTTAAAAGCTTAATATTAATTTTTCATTCTTATTACTTTAAACATAGGTGATTAAAATATGATTGATGTTGTAACTATTTCTTTTTAATATGCTTTTGAATAATATTTAGTGAAATAAAAATAATATTTTGAAAATAAAAATAAGTCGAAATCTCAGCAAACTCAAAAGTATGAATTTATATGTCATATAATTTTAAATATTTATAGTTAAATCATTATCTAAATTAAAACTATTTCTTTTCAAATATTCTGAAGATAAATAATATTTAATGCAAAAAATATTTGTGTTTTGAAAACAAAAATCTCTTAAAAGTCATAAAAAACTCAATAGAATGAACTTTTCTCACAATATGAAGAGATTTTTTTTACAAATAAATAAAATTTCTAATATGATTTTAGGATGCTTATTTGGTATTTATAAAAATAAAAGTACTTAAATGAATAATTAGTTTAAATGGATAAATATTAACCAATCTATAAAATTATTAATATTTATTGAAAAAAACTTTAAAAAGAAATGTAGCATGCTATAACCACAAAACAATATTTATCTATTTTAATAAATTATACATTAATTAATCAATTTAATTATTTATTATATTATTCGAAAAGTAAAGTTATAGAAGTTTATTGAGTTAAAATGGCAGCAGCCCCAGAAAGTAATTATTTTTAAACAAAAACAGTTTGAATATCTCATACTTAAAAAAAAGGTATCTCTCATAGTTTACAGTCTGATAAAACAGCAAAACTATTTAAGGAAGCAAAAGAATTAGTTTTGAATAAAAAATTTGCAAAAGCTGTAATATATTTGATAATTATCAATTAGATAAATATAGATAAATGATAGAATATTTATTTGAGCATTATTTTTTATATAAATCAGATCAAGGTATTAGAAGATTTGATATAGCATGATAAGAAAAATGTTGAGGCTCTTAACTTATTAGCCTACTCAATAAAATAGATTTATTTGTAGAGATAAGAAGAGCAGGATTTTAATAATAATGAAGATTAAATTTAAGAATGTATCAGTCTTTTACAGCGTGCACTTACTGTAATATTTCAATCTTATACTTATTATTGTTATGTTAGAAAAAAATAATTACTATTACATTTTAGCATACTTCCTGGCATTTTTTAGTGATATAATGCTCAGTTTTTAAATTATTTGGTATATTATGAAACAGATTGATGACACAAACCACCTGACTCTTTTTAATTTAGCAACTTTTTACTTTGAAATAGAACAATATGATAAGGCAATTTAGTATTATGAAATGCTTGACTAGCAAAGATCAAATGACTGTCGCATATATTTTAACTTAGCGATTTCTTATGAAAGAACTCACCAAAATGACATGGCAATGAATTATTATGAGAAAGTAATATTGTAACTGATTGAAATTTATTGGCTATTAATTGCTAAATAACTGAAAATGTTACTAAATCCAAATTATTTTAAAAAGGATAAAAATAATAAATAAAATTATTTTGGTTTTGTTAAATTTTACAGGCTTAAACATGAATTTATTCAATATTTAATTTTTTATCACTTAGCTTATTCTAAATAAATTATATAAATAAAACAGGCTCTTAAAATAAATCCTTACTTTTCAGGTGCTATTATTAATTATTCTAATTTATTGACAAGGAGTTAGAGGAGTGTGTAGGCAAAGACTTTACTAGAGCAGTATCTTAAAAATGCTCCTTTTGATGAAAAAGCAACTAATAATCTTAACATCATTTTAGCTGAAAAAAAGCAGGAGAAAAAGGCATAGGAGAATTTCTCAAAAATGCTGAGGTAGCCTAATCCTAACCCTGCAACAATTTATAATCATGGAATTTTCTTATACAAATAAAATAAGTTATATTAAGCTTTAGAAGTATTTAAGCATTTCACAGAAATGAAGCTAAGTCCATCTGAGCCTCTCCTTTTGCTCGCTTATATAGATATTGCTCTGATATATGAAAGATTAAAGAAATTTGAAAAAGCCATTGTTATTTATAATCAAGTAAATATCATTTTTATTTTTAAATGTTCAAAAATATATTTTAAAATAGATTTTGGAAAAATTTGAATCTGTACTTACTAACAAGAAAGAATTTTAAGATAAAATTCTAGAACTAAAAGAAAAGCTTCAGAATTCAAATTAATTTGCTGTAAATTTAGATGGAGATAGATTTGGTGATGAAGAAACTTATAGCATAAGAACGTATAAAACAAATCAATAAGCTGTTGGATTAAATGGAGATGGTAAAATGCAGACTATGCCAAATGTTAGTGATGTGAAGAGTTATTAGTACAAAAATAATAAAAACTCATAAGATGTGAAAAGCACTAATAAAAAAGGAGCTGGAATGAGTTTAGATAGAAATTAATAAGCTTAACCAAATGGTTTAACAAAAGAAAATAGTGATGGATTCGCATCTCCTAAAGCAACTGGATAAAACAAAGGAGAAAAATCACATAAAATTGTAAAAGTACCTGCAGTTATTAAAAACAATAATAGCTCTAGAAAAAACAGTGGAAACTATTAAGATTTGAATAGTCAGCAAGAAGGATCAGGGAGATCTTCTAGATCCAAAACAAGAGAAGAATAAAATGGAAATTTGAGCAACTCAAAAGTAATAAGAGATGAGAATGGATAAAAAATTGTTTAAATTTCACGATAGGGAAGCAACGGCGACTTAAAAAACAGCAGGCTTAGAGCTAACTCTCTCAATAATAGTAAAGAAATAGGAGGCTAAAGTCAAAATGATTAAAATTTGCTAGTTAAATAACAACAGCAATAGGATATGATGAATAAATAAATTTTAGAAAGACAAGGCTCCTCTAAATTAAAAAAATAAGGATCTGGTATATAAGTTGCAAATAATGAGATTGAGAAATCAAAAGGAGCTTTGGGAAACAAAGATAACAATAATAAAATAATATAAGATGATAGTAGAATTTAAGCTATAGAGCAGCTTTTGAAAATGTAAGCATAAGAGCTGAATGAATTAAAAAATAAGGTAAAAATGGAAGAAGAAAAAAAAAAGTAAGACGAAGAATAAAAGAAAAAAGAGCAAGAAGCTCTAAAATAAAAATTATTGTTAGAAGAGTAAGAAAGAAAACTGAAGTTAGAAAAAGAAATTAGAGAAAAAATTGAGTAAGAGTAATAATCAAAGCTAGAAATCGAAAAACAGAAATTGGCTCTCTAATTAGAATAGTAAAAGGCTTTGCTAGAGTAACAAAAACTTAAGTAGCTTTAGTAAATATAAGAGGAGGAAGATAAAAAGAGAAAACTTGAAGAATCTGATAAAAAAGTTAAAAAGCAAGAGAAAGAGTAATAAAAAAATAAAGAGGAATAACTAAAGAAGGAAGCACAAGATCTCAAAAACTAAAAAGAAAGTGAAGAGTAAAAGAAAAAATTAGATGAAGAAAATCTTAGAAAAAAAACTGAATCTTAAGAGCTCAAAAAGAATTAAGATGAACTCTAGAAATATAGATAAGAATTAGATGATTTAAAAAAGAAATAAGAAATCCAAGATTAAAAAAATAAAGAACTTGAGGAGCTTAAAATAAAATATTTAGAAGCAGAGGAGAAGAGAAAGTAGTTAGAACAGCAATAACTGAAAAACCAGTAAGAGTTAGATGAAAAGAAGAAATTGCAGGAGGCTGAGGAAAAAAAAAGATAACAAGAAATTGAAGAGAAAAAAAAGTAACAAGAAGCTGAGGAGAAAAAAAAGTAATAAGAGGCTGAAGAAAAAAGAAAATAGTAAGAGGCTGAGGAGAAGAAAAAATAGTAAGAGGCTGAGGAGAAGAAAAAATAATAAGAAGCTGAGGAGAAGAAAAAATAGTAGGAAGCAGAGGAGAAAAGGAAATAATAAGAAGCCGAGGAAAAGAAAAAGTTGTAGGAGGCAGAAGAAAAGAGAAAAAAGTAAGAAGCTGAAGAACTTTTATTAAAATAACAGGCTGAAGAAAAGAAGAAGCTTCAAGAGGCAGAGGAAAAGAAAAAATAGCAAGAAGCTGAAGAGAAAAAAAAACAATTAGAAGCTGAGGAAAAAAAGAAGTAATAAGAAATGGAGGAAAAGAAAAAAAAGCTTGAGGAAGAAGAATTAAAAAAAAAGCAACAAATTGATGAATAATAAAAAATTTTGGAAGCTTAAAACAAAAAGAAGCAGGAAGAAGATTTAAAGAAAAATAAAGAAGCTTAAGATGAAAAAAGTAAACAGCTTAAAAATGAGCAATCTACTGAAAAAAACAATTAAATTATTGGAGTTGAGTTAAGTTAAGCTGAAAAAAGTAAAGGAGAACATGGTTTAAGCAATTAAAAGATATCTTCTTCAAATAATTCACAAAAAGACAACAAATAGTAGCTTGAGTCAAATAATCAAAATACTCAAAATAAAGCTTTGTCTTCTTAAGATTCAATATCAAAAGAAGGTTAAAATAATGCTGAAATCAATAAAGCTACTAAAGTTTAAGAAGCCAGTGTAAAAGCTGAATCTTAAGAAAATTAAAAAAATAAGAATTAGTTAACGTTGTTGAATAAAAATCAAATAAACGAAGTAAACAGTGAAGAAGAAAAATCTCCCTCAAAATAAAATGCAGCTTATCAAAAGGATTCCAACAAAAATTAATTAAATCTTGAAAAAAATAAATAATAAGAAATAAGCAGCAATACTTAATAAGGTGCTCATGCTGAGGCTTCCTCTAACAAATCAAATAATGCTGCAGCTATTATTGAAGTCGATCAGAGTGGATAAAATATTGATAAAAGCCATTAAAAATCTTCATCAGAAAAAAGCAGTAAAGAAAGCAATTAATAATTACAATAATAGCAATCGTCAGATAAAAGTATAAAGCAATAATCGAGTGATAAAAATATTTAAGAAAGAAGATCTTCCAAAGCAGATTCTAGTAATAAATAATAAATTGCTGCTGCAAATGCTAATGCTCAACCGATTCTTACTAATGTTTTATTAGATAATTAGCAGTCTTAAGAAATTAAAGTTGAATAAGTTGAGCAAAGCAAAACTTCACCTCCTCCTCCACCTATAGAAAATGAAACAGAAAACGATGCAATTCTTGATAAAAATGAATCCAATAAGAATATAGAAAAGAAGAGGAAACAAATCCTTAGAAATCATATGAGTATTGATGCAAATTATAGCAAATCTATGAATGATAAAACTCCTAGAAGAAACTCACACTCAGACTTAAATCGCTCTAACTTTTCTGAAAAATCTTAAAAAGAAATAATGAATATACAAAAATTAAAAGAGTCTTTTATTTCTAAGGAAGAAAAATAAAAAGAAAATAACAAAATGACTCTTGAAGAAATTGAAAATAACAAAGAATATGATGAAAAAAGTCATGTTCATGAAGTTAAAGATGGAGATGAAACCATAAATCCTAAAGATCATTCCAAAAATTAAGAGTTTTTTGTCGTAAATAATGATAAATAAGGAGATCAATTAGTTAAGAAGAAATCTATAAATGACAGCATGACACCAAAAAAGAAAAAGAAAGGTGTTAAAGAGAACCTATTACCATCAGATTTTGATCAATGGAGTGAAGAGAAATGCCATTAAATGATATAAGAAAATCCTAAAAATTACTTAGCTTACTACAGACTAGCATATATTTGCATGCTAAAAGAACCTGATGTCGATATTGAAGGAACTAAGTAAAATCTCCTGAAAGTTTAAGAACTCAATCCAGACTTTAAAGTAGAAAAGGTAATTTAATTAATATTTTTGTTATTTTTACAAGTAATAAAATGATTAGATTAACATAACGTTAGGAGAAATCTTTGAAATGTAGAAAAACTATGAACAAGCTCTTGAGCACTATAAAAATTTGTTGACTGTGACTTAAGACAAGCAAACTTGCTTACTAAAGATTGCACGTTGCCATTAAAAATTAAAAGTGTATGATTAAGCTTAAAAGAAATACTCAGAAGCAATTAAGTGTAATACTAAGAATTATCTACCATACTTAAAGTTGGGATGGATGTAGGTTAAGCTCTCTAATACTAAACACTAAGAAGCTCTAGAAAAGAATAAGTAAATTGATAGTGCAGTAAAGACTGATATACAAAATATCCTTAAGCAAGGTATAGACAACCTGCAAAAAGCACATTCATTAGAGCCAAATAACATCGAAATCAACATTAAGTTAGGAGAAGTAAAATAATTTATAATGTTTTAAGTAATAAATTCATATATTAAAATGTAATAACTAGGCTTATTTAATGAATGAAGAAGATAGTGAAGGAGTAGATGAAGCTATCACTTATCTTACAAATGCACTTAATTTAGATGATAAAAACTATGATTGCCTTATTGGGTTAGGAAAGGCTTATGAAAGGAAAGGTGATTTATAAAAAGCTATACAATTTTCATAGCTTGCTATTGATCTCCCAAATCCAAATCCTAATTTGAATTCTATTTTCTTCTTGGGAATGCTTTATTTACAAAACAAAGAAATTAAAAATGCTGAGAAGTAATTCAAGAGCGTTTTATGTAAAATTTTTTAAATTTTTTTATTAAATTTAGTTTATTTTTCTTTCAGCCAAAAACAGTGAGCACGTGGGAGCTCTAATTGAGTATGCCACAACTCTGAGCTTATAAAATAAATATGATAAAGCCAAAAAATACTTTAGGTAAAATAATAGATTTATTTTTATTTGTAAGAATTTTAATTAAATTTGGTTTAATAGACACGCTTTGAAGCTAGATAAGAATAACATAATAGCCAATTTGAGGCTGGGAAAGATATATTAAACTAAGCTTAATGATATCGATGGAGCTATATAGTGCTACAAAAAAATCATAGAAGTCTAGCCTAAGTTCGCAAAAGCACACTACTAACTTGGTTTAGCTTTGCTAGAAAAGAAAGATTACAAAGGAGCAACAGAAGAGTTTAAAGAGACTATCAGAATCAACGAAAGGTTCACTGGTGCTTACAAGGCTATAGGTCTAATTTATTATGAAAACAATAATCCTTCTAATGCTTGTAAATACTATCTAAGAGCATTAGAATGTGATCCATTTGATATGGAATCTAAGCTGGGATTAGCGAATTGCTATTACCTGATGGAGAACTTTGATGCAGCCATTCAAAATTATGAAGAAATTTCTGGAATAGATTAAAACGACGAAATCGAATATAATTTGGCTAACTGCTACTATATGAAAGGAGAAATAAATGAAGCAATTAATCATTACAAAAACGCTTTAAATTTAAAACAAGACAAACCTGACTGCTTGTATAATTTAGGTACTAAAAATAATTAAGCCATATTTTCAAAATATATTGAAGTTAAAAATTTTTTTCTTATTTTATAGGTAATGCTTACTGCATTTAAGAGAACTTTAAAGAGGCATTAATTTGCTTCGAAAAGGCGATTTAATACGATCCTTAAAATTCTGCTGCCATGTATAATCTTGCTAATACATATTATGTTCTAGAGGATCATGAAAAAGCATCTGAATATTTCGAAAAAGCTATTCAATTAGAACCAAACAATATAGAGTGGCATAATTATATAGGTGGAGTCTACTTCGGAAGAAATTAATACAATGAAGCAAGAAGACATTTTGAATAATCATATAAATTAAGTTCTGATAACATTGACACAAACTACCGTCTAGCTTAACTTAACCACTCTGAAGGAAACAATGACGCTGCTTTACACTACATTAATGTAATCACTTACTATTAAATTAAAAATTAAATTTTTTTATAAATGAAAAATAGTTTGTAATCTCCAAGTAGCCTGAAAATGAAGAAGCAAATCAACTAAAAAAAGAAATAAACGAACTTTTAAATGAAAGCTAAAGAGAATAAGAGTTATGAACTTATCTCTCTATTTGTGACAGGTTGAAAGAATGAATTTAATAAAATTAAAATTAAAAATTAAACTATTCATTATAAATATAAAACTATTAATAAATAAATAATTAACTAATTAAATGAAAAATTTTGTAATTTAAGCTTGTCTTTAATAACAAATTACATCTCAATATTCTTTTATGACGTAATCATCAGCAAAAACTAATTTCCTTTTTAAAATCTTAAGATTCTTTCTTCTATGGCTAATATTTAATCAATTTAAACAATTTTCTAAGCCTGTTTTGCACCAAGATAAATAAAGTATAATTTAAAGATAATAAGGCTCATAAATTATAAAATCAACATCCATATAATCATTTATTTTAAAATTAAAATAAAAAATACTTTGAAAAAAAAAAGAACTTTAGAACAATCTATGTAAAATATGTATTTTTTAATTTAATAAATCTGAAAAATAAATAAAAATTTTTAATATAATTTATTTAATCAATTTGATTTGAAATACTATTTTTATCATATTTATCATAATTGACTTCGTATTCTGAAAGGTCAGTGGTTTTTAAAAAAAACAATAACAATTGTGCTTTTTATATTATGAATAAAAAGAGTATAGTAAAACTACTTTTAGTATTTATTACGAATATGATAGCCTTAATTTATACTTTTTTTATGAAAATTCATAGTGTTGACAAGATTGTGATTACATATTTATATTGTTAATTTAATAAAAAAAAATATATAAAAGAAATTTTTTATCAAAAACAATCCCATAGAATTTTTTTTTATTGTGAGTAATTAATTTAATAGGACTTATTGCTTTTCCTATTTCTTTTATTATTTGTTGTAAGATTAGTATAAATTAATCTTTTTGACTTGAATTTATGATCTATCAATAAGCTAATTAAAGATTTCTAATAAATAAAGTGAAAGAACAAAAGAAAACAAATAAAATACCAACAATATTCAATATTTTACAAAAAACGTAATTCTTTTTGCTTATTTTATTGTCAATATATTTTATTTCTTTATATAAGAGCTATGTAAACATCTAAGGGAACATCAAACTCTATTTGCTAGCCTCAGTCCAAAGAAAATATTTTGAATTTCATTTGGCTTGACAAAACTACTGATAATAGTATTGTAATTGAAAAAATATGTGAAAGAAATTTGTGCTCTGTTGAAGAAGCTCAACTCTAACTTAAGGAATATCACAAATTCTTATACTGCTTGGGTAAGGAGTTCAGGCTTAATGAACTCCTTCAAGATTAAATGCTCTTATTCCCATCAGCTATTGTATGATTTTATCTTAAATTATTTTGCCAAAAAATTATCATAAAAACATTCAAACAAATATTCTTAATTTTTTATATATTTTAACCACTAAATATATAGTTTTGCATAATAATTAACTTTTTATTCTTTTTCAATCACTATTTTTTATGAGTAATTAAGAAAGAGCTCGATTAATTTTTTATATGCCACAAATTTAGTAAGAAGTTAAAGATTATAAATTTTTACTTATTTATTTATACAGATAAGCAGAATATGGAGAATGCATCAACTTTTCACTATTGAATACCCATCTTTGTGCAGAGATTTAGGATTCAATTTTATAAGCTTTAATCCTGAGAAGATTTGCTTCTGGTCATAGACTGAAAATTAAATTAACAAATTGAGATCAACATATGAAAAAACATTGGAATCATTAAAGCAAGAATTCAAAGAAGAATTGAATGAAGAGATTTGGCCAAGCAATTTTGATGATATGGTTAAATAGCATTTACTCTCATTCCATATTAATTTGACAACTTTCAAAGCTATTGAAAATACAGTCAACAACTTAAATGGAGCTATTAACTTTTCAAAAATGTCTATTTCTGATATTAAGAACAAAATTATTCCTGAAATCAGAAAAGATCTTCATTAATTTAAGGAAACAACATTTGAGCTCGTTAATTAAGATTCTTAAGATTAACGTACAAAGGAAATATATCAAAAAATGAACAACTTAGTGTTCCCATAAGAAATGGTTTCCCATATTCAAAATGTAAAGCCTTTCGTTTATTAACTCATTTATGAGATTTAATTTTAATTAATATTATCTATTTTATTTAGGAATATCTTTTAACTCCTGAGAGTACTCAATATCTTATTATGGAATATAAAAAATTCTTCATGATATTTTTAGTCAATAATTCATTCTCTTAAGTTCCTTCTGCCTTTGTAGATGAAGTCTGGCACACTCATATCAATTTTGCAAAAATTTATTCCTACTCTTGCAAAGTTCTAACTGGAGGTTTTATTAACCATGTTCCAGCTACTAATTTAAGGGAAAATGAATAGGAAATTATGAAGGAAGAATTTAATTAAACTATGGCACTCTATGAAAAGTTATTTGGTCCCGTAAATGAATAATATTGGCAATTAAAAGGAGAATTCAGAGATGATCAACAAAACTTCTTCTGGATAGATCTATATAACCTAAATAAGAAATCTTAGTAGGTTGAATGTTAAGGTAAAATTATTAAAAATATATAATTAATTTTTAAACTTTAATATATCTTAAAGACTCCCTTAATGTTAAGGAATAAGAAACATAAGATTTAGATGTGTCTATTTCAACTTAACCTGCTTCAGTTAACTAAGATGGTAATTTATATATACACTTTTTATTTCGTTATTTATTTTAAATGCTATTAAGATTAAAAAAACTCATGTTCTAATTGTATTGGTGACTGCTTTGCAAGAACTATCTAAAATAAAAGTATAATATTAAATCTTAAATTAAATCTCTATTTGTTTTTGTGATATATAAGATATCAAAAATTATAGTGAATACTCTTTCTATTTCATCGTTTGCTTACAAAAGTCAATTATAATATCATATTATATAATTTATAATTAGATATGAAGAACTCATGCGATGGCTGTGATGGTTCTTGCAATGCTAATGGAACTGGTACTGGAACAACCCAAAATAAGAGTAAATATTAAATAATATAAATATGTAAATTAATATATTTATTATTAAAATGTTATTAGAGTAAACTAACTCATGCAGTGGCTGCGATGGTACTTGTAATGCAAATGGAACTGGTACTGGAACAACCCAAAATAAAAGTATTATTTGAAAAAATTTTAATTATGATATCATATTATCTAATTAAAATATTAGAGTTAAAGAACTCATGTGATGGCTGTGATGGTACTTGCAATGCTAATGGAACTGGTACTGGAACAACACAAAATAAGAGTAAATACTAAAAATATATTTATTGATTTATTTAATATTAAAATATTATTAGAGTAAGCAAACTCTTGCAGTGGTTGTGATGGTACTTGCAACGCAAATGGAACTGGTACTGGAAAAACCCAAAATAATAGTATTATTTTGAAAAATTTAAATTATGATTTCATATTATATAAACTATCATTAGTGTTAAAGAACTCATGTGATGGTTGCGATGGTACTTGCAATGCCAATGGAACTGGTACAGGAACAACCGAAAATAAAAGTAAATATTAAAAATATGTTAGTTAATATATTTGTTATTAAAATATTACTAGAGTAAACTAACTCATGCAGTGGTTGCGATGGTACTTGCAATGCAAATGGAACTGGTACTGGAACAACCCAATATAATAGTATTATTTAGAAAAATTTTTATTGTTATATCATATTATTTAATTTATAATTAGAGTTGAAGAATTCATGTGATGGCTGTGATGGTACTTGTAATGCTAATGGTACTGGCACTGGATTAACTCAAAACACAAGTATCAATTAGCTAATTTTATTTTGAAAAATAATATTTTATTATTAACCTTCAATTAGAATTAAAGAACTCATGCAGTGGCTGCGATGGTACTTGCAATGCAAATGGAACTGGTACTGGAACAACCCAAAATAACAGTATTATTTTGAAAAATTTTTATTATAATATCATATTATTTAATTAACAATTAGAGTTGAAGAACTCATGTGATGGTTGTGATGGCACTTGCAATGCTAATGGTACTGGAACAACACAAAGTAAGAGTAAATATTAAAAATATATTAATTGATTTATTTATTTATTATTAAAATGTTATTAGAGTAAGCAAACTCTTGCAGTGGCTGTGATGGAAATTGTAATGCAAATGGAACTGGTACTGGTACAGGAAAAACCCAAAATAACAGTATTATTTAGAAAAGATTTTATCATGATATAATTTTATATAATTTACAATTAGAGTTGAAAAATTCATGTGATGGCTGTGATGGTACTTGCAATACTAATGGAACTGGTACTGGAACAACCCAAAATAAGAGTAAACATTAAAAACATGCTGATTAATATATTTATTTTTAAAATATTATTAGTGTAAACCAACTCATGCAGTGGCTGTGATGGTACTTGTAATGCAAATGGAACTGGTACTACTGGAACTACCAAAAATAACAGTATTGTTTAGATCAAGTTTAATTGTTGTATCATGTT